>JASVEL010009466.1:0-182192 GCA_032618575.1 Nicotiana noctiflora | reverse complement strand
TTCGAACCCTCAGGCTACCATATACACAAATTACTCACCTCTAGTCGGTCGTGGACTCGTCCTTGATACCTTTTCCCTTCACAGTTTCTACCGCATGCGTCAAATCTAGTCAAAACCACAATAATAACGTAAATATGGGTCAAAAAAACATAACCTAGTCAAAATTACTCGAAAAACGTAACAATTCTCGAATGGCCTTTCAAAACCGCGGGCACACTTCTCAAAAATTCCAAAAATCATACCAATAGATTCCTTGTCTCTCCACGAGTCTGTGCATATAAAATATATCGAAATCGGAGTTCGAATGGCCTTTCAAAACCCAAAAATTCGTTTTCATGAATTAGGCCCTAGTTCTTCACAAATTCTTCCCAATTTCAGGAATTTTTGTATTGATGCTAGCATAAAATCATGTTTTTGAGTCAAGAAACATACCTCCAGTGATTGCCCATTGATTTCTCTCTTAAAAATCACCTCAAAAGCTTCTTCCCGTTCCAAAATTGGAAGAAAACTCGACCTGCTCATTATAGGTATATTGTTCACGCGTTTTACTGCTCCCAATGGATTCCTTGTGAAATTATAATGAATTTAGGCTTTTGAATCACTTATTTGACCTTATAATGAAGGATATATGTAGATTTTATGATTTGCAAATAGTGCAGGTTTTTAATACGCCGTTAGGGGCAGTTTCGTCATTAACTTGAAAATCTGGGCAATCTTAGTAAAATGGCCATAAAATCCTCGTATGATGTCCAAATTGGATGATTCTTTTTGCTACGGGTCTGTAATTACGATACGAATCTAGTTCTTCATTCAAAACAGTAATCAGAGCTCATTTGTTCAATATGGTACCCCTTTATGTCCAAAGACACGATGTTGAAACATCAATTAAGAGCGTGATCACAACCGGAAACACACCCGAGGCCCCCGGGACCTCAACCAAAAGCACCAACACATCCCAAAATATCATCCAAACTTGTTCCAATAATCAAAACACACCTAACAACAGTGAAATCATCAATTCACATCGGATTGAGGCCTAAGTTCTTTAAAAACTTTCGAAACTAACATTTGATCTAAACCCGACCTAAACACCTCCGAAAGATCTAAAATTTTGCACGCATATCCAAAATCACCTAATAGAGCTACTGCAACTATCAAAATTCCATTCCCAGCCTCGGATGAAAATCTCACCTACCATCCGAAATTCACCAAATTCAACCTTAGCCAATTCAAGCCTAAAACTACACCGGACCTTCGAATTCGATTCTGATTGCTCTCCTAAGCCATACATGATCTCCCAAAACTAGTCGAATCATCAGAATTCAATTCCGAGCTGTGTAACTCATCGGTCAATATTCGGTTGACTTTTCTAACATATTCTTCTCATAAAGAGGTTTATGGCCTGATTTTTATCTAAATTTCTTCTGATCTGCTTCTAACTTTTCGAACACATATAAATTAGCATATTGAAGTGTTAAATGAAGAAAAACGGGCGATAACTCCCATAACGACGGGTCGGGTCGTTATATTCTCCCCAACTTAAACAAACGCTCGTCCTCGAGCGTACCTACAGTTGTACTAATAGCAACCCAATAGCCGAATGACCTTGCCAAGCATATATTCGGGGTGGTACCACATCACCCTATCTATCATAAGTCCGATAACACAATATAGCTGAACTTCTGCAGTCCATCTGAACCATAGACCACATTGCTCTTTTCGAAATCATATACCAAATCCGACTCCCACGTCTATACTCAGAATACACCCGAACCAACTGTAATAGCCTATACTCGTCACTCTGGGTGAGATCTTATGGTGTACTAAACAACCCAATCACTCGAGACGATGGCCTCTAATCACAATAATTTCCCACGATAACCAAATATTACTGAAAAACCTTTCTCGTTAGCTAAAGTCTTAATCCAATATCTTCATATACTACCCACGGCAGCTGAAACACACGATATATCGAATCCATTTCTCAGGTTATCCATGCATGATTATATTTCCCTTTTAACTGATACCATAATAGATTTTGGAGCCAAACCTCGATATTACATTTCTAACCAACTGAAATCACATATGCCCGCACTCATTAATGTCTCCAATGATCATTTCAATTATAATACACCGCACTGGTGATATGACACCTCAACCCCAGCCTAAGCCATGATGAGCACAACACATGCTTCAATAAGAAACATCTGAAAATACTCAAATCATGACAACTAACTCAAACACAAAAGCTGTAATTCAATTCCTCCGTACCATCGTAACATAGGGCTGAGATCCAGTTTCGCATTGTAGAAATAGAGTACTTGAATTCTCCTCGAAAGGTCAAAACATCATATGGCCTTGCCACAACTTATGATTCCATCCAAACACTATTACCCATGAAGCACCTCAAGTCATCTCATCATGCTCAAAACAGTCAGCCATGCATAGATCTATGTCTGAACTCAAGTAATCAATCTCACCCACGATGAAACAATTAATATACACCATCAAATCTTGTAAGGACACAACCGATGTGCCATTTGCTGAGCGTCACCCAACACTATCTTTCCTCAGAGACTTGGAAGTATAGTACGCAAGGTAACCAATAGAAAAATAAACTATTCTCTATATTAAACGGTTGCGGCGTGCAACCTGCTCAAAATGACATACCCGTGGCGGCGTACCACCCAATCTAGATACCATATCTGTGGCGGCGTGCCACCTGATCCAAATAACCCGTGGCGGCGTGCCACCCGACCCACGCAAAACTCTCGCAAAAAGAAATGCACACTAAGTCAAATTGCTCATAACAATAAACATATATATATATATATATATATATATATATATATATATATATATATATATATATCCTCAAGCTTGGCCACAAGAAATGCATCTGACAAGGTTCCACAATACCGGAACTGAATCAATAGTAGAAACCTCTGTACTGATATCCGCCATGAAGGCCCAACTGACAAAACCATACCTACCAGCCGCCCGCTGGTCCTGGGTATAACTACCCTGCTGGAGCATACTCTGATGCACTCTGCTAAACAATTTGTGCCATTCCCGACATAGTCCATATCACATTAGTCTAGGAAACCTGACGTATGACAACCAGTCTGCACTCAAGTCTCATAACCCAAATTCATCATATCAAGCTGAGGGAGAGCCACTCGGGCTTCTAATTTCCGATAATTGCTAAACGATGCCCGGATATACAACCACTACATAGGCGGATTACGAGAACTTCTAGTCTCTATTACCTATATAACACATGATTCACTATGCCTGATTCCACATTCCACTGTACGAATACTTAACACACATCAATCATCCATTCATACCACGAAAGTCATTCAGAAATTTTTGTATGCCATAAACAACTCAATCATCTCAATCAATCCAACGATAGAATACCACAATACCACTAGATATTATCAATATATAGTACCTTGCCCCTTTTTGATCATATACCCTGCCAATTCACTAGAATAGCAGTATCATTTCATTTTAATTACTAGAAAGATCGATTCTTCAATCACCTGCACCTGTCCGGGCTGCTCAATAATCTTTAATGACTTCACATATATTATGAACTGATCCCAAAACCTTGAACATGCCATTATCAGCTTCCCATACCACATCGCATATACCATACCACACTAAGATAACATAGAAACTTCCACCCCTTTCCTAGGCCGCAAATATCGACGCACTCTACTAGTCAAGGACTTTTCTGATTTCATATAGAAGTAGACTCATTTCACATTCCATGCTTCGCATACCAATAAGAAATATACTCATTTTCAAACCACAGTAGAACACATCACAAATTCTTTCTTCCAATTCATTGCATAAGTTTAACTGTCAGGACTGAGTCCTTTTACCCACATCGAGCTACGCAACTGCCAGCATTCAAGAGCTTGGTTGCACCATAGCTGCAAGACTCATCACTTCGAACACATACCAGGATTAACCGTATCCCTATCATACTGTTTCAGTTTATTAACCAGTTGCTCCATTTACTCAATTTCTTTTCTGAACCATCTTTAACTTAGTATTAGCCTTTACTGTAGCACTACCATAACACAACTCATGTTACCACACGAGACTCGTACACAAGACTACACGATCTAAGGTTCACAGGTCACTGAATACTCTCTCAATGTTTCCCAGAAGTACCACATTCTACAATACTTTATTTTGAAGAACTTCTTCGATTTTTGAATTCGTTATCATTACTCCCCAATATGGATACATAGAATCTCATCATTCAAATATCATTATACAAGTCTTGATCCCTTCTAACGAAACCACCGTCTTTAGCTACATACACAATCTTAAGACACCTTACCGTTACAAGCAAAATCTTGAACTCCACAGGACTATTATCGGGCGTCATTCACTCTTATTCAATTATCATTCAACTGTCTTATTGGACAGAACCACTCGTGCCTTGTTAGAACTTTAACACCAGCAGAACATGATTACATACAGATGCACTTAGCTATCTTTCTTTTTGATACATCGAACATTCTTTATCAACAACAGTTTAAATCATCCTAGGATTTCCTCACATCTACGAAGCACCATAACCCTTATCAGAATTTTCCCAACGTACTTAGAGACAGAACCAACATAGCACACAACAGTGCAATCTGTTAATCAATAGCAACCTCCCCAACTTGGCTCGAAGCCATTCATCAAAGCACATTTAGCCACTTATAGCATTCTTACTAAAATGAGGCCACAATGTTATAGTGAGATTAATCTCAAGTCATTTGCGAGCCTTGATAGAGACTCGAATCATCATAGACCTTAACTGTTCTGCAACTCTTTCATGTATACACACACTACAGTTAAGCCTTCTCTCTTTAGGTGACAGTAATCTTTTCTAAGTCCCAAATTTTTCCAAAAATTTCGACAGAATTTCCTTTGTAATTTGGCCTATCCACCTGCCAGAGAATCACCAAAACCATCCTAACAATACATCCACAACTCAACAAGACATCAAAATGTATATCAACAACATTAATTTCAATACTACACTGGTTATATTATCAAAATTGATACATGAACATGCGCTGCACCAGCTCGAATCATAACATATATCAAATAAACTTCAATTACACATCAGAATCAACCCACATATTTTGCCTCAATCTAGTATTTCAGTACAACACATTCCACCAAGATATACATAGCATAATCACTTTAGTCTTCCTGAGTCTAAACTTGTTTTACTACACGCGAGGCACTTTACCTTCCAAACTAAGTGATATGATAAATATTCACCATGCCCATAGCTCAGGGCTACTCAACAGATTACAATAAGGATCTAACACCTGACAGCTCGTACATTATTAAGATGTCATTTCCACAGTTAGGGACAATACTAGTCATATAAGTTTCATAATACTAGCTCACAAAATCAGCACCTTGGTGCTCATGTCATAGACAAAGTTCTGGCCTTAAGTCCTCCTGACTGGCCCAACAAGAATTCACGAAGATTATATCTCGTCCTCGATCAAGAAATCACAAGCCATCAAGGCAATCATATTACTGAGCGATCGATGCGTACACAGGCGTGTGGAAGGAATTTCAAATATTATATCTCAAGCTGAATCAAGTATGCACGATAAGAATTCCAAGAAATGTGAAGTGTTTCCTAAAGGTTTGCAGCCTCCCGAGGATAAGTACAGGCGTCCCCGTACCGATCCACAAGACTCTACTAACCGGCTCAAGACTCATGAGGCCTAGTGATGAGTGGTGATTTTGCCACTCATTTTAGCCTATTTTCCTTAGCTTTTGTGTCGTCTTATCTATACAATGAGATTGTTTATAGTGGTTATTGTGAGATTTTTAGGTACATGATGCTATGAGGTGTGTTGAATGGAATTTAGGTGTTTTTGACTGGAATTTAAGGGAAAAATGACTGCTGGGCGAAGTACTCTACGCGATCGCGGACACAATCACGCGATCGTAGAAGACCAGGCAGCAATACTGATGAGTGGTCATTTTACCACTTATTTTATCCTCTTTTGCTTAGTTTTTTGTGCCTTTTTAGTATGAAATGAGGTTGCTTATAGTGGTTATTGTGAGATTTTCAGGTACATGATGCTATGAGGTGTGTTGAATGGAATTTAGGTGTTTTTGACTGGAACTTAAAGGAAAGATGACTGCTGGACGAGAACTCTACGCGATCGCGGACATCATCACGCGATCGCAGAAAACTAGGCAGCAACACTACGCGATCACAGAAGTTATCATGCGATCGCAGAATAAAGACACCTAAATCTACGCGATCGCAGGAAAGGATCACGCGATCGCAGGAAACACATACGGGAAGCAGAAAACACATATGGGAAGCTACACGATCGCAGGAAACACATACGTGAAGTCATGCAATCGCAAGAATTGTTGACGCGATCGCGTAGGATTAGATCACTGCTCCACGCGATCGCGAGCCAAAACACGCAATCGCGATGCGTTGCATCTGGGCCAGTTCTAGGCAATTTCGCCATTTCACATATTTTATTTACCCCAAATCATTTATATACTCGTCCAAGCAGACATTGTAGGCATCTTTTACATAGCTTTTGACAGCTCTGGAAATCTCTCATTATCTTTTGCATCTTTTTACTCTTTGTCTTAGAGAGAACAAGTTTGGAGGCTAGGGTTTTGCACACACACTTGGGTCTTGAAGATTAAAGCTTGTGGTTAAGTATTTCTTACCCATTTATGTTTATTTCTTCATTTCCTTGCTTTGTATTGTATATCTAAGTGTGTAGTACTTGTTTCCAACACTTGAATCTTGTTTATGGGCATATTCATATTTAAAGTGTGGATTAAATGCCTTGTTGTGCTTATGTATTGAATAATTTTTATATATTTATGAAGTGAGTTATTGTTACTTTAATTATTCTTGTTCTTTAATGTTTCCAAAGGGATTAGCTAACCCTAGGACTCACCCATTAACTCCGAATTAATCTTGGGAAAGGTAATTTGGGGTTGGGAAAGATTAATTAACAAGAACTTGAGGTGTTAACCCTCACTGTATAGATTCGACCTAGGGATAGGATTGAACTACTTGTAGCCTATCGGATGTGCTTAATCTTCTAATTGTGATAAGGGATAATTCAATTAGGAAGTCTTGTTAGTCTTCGGAAGAAGCTAATTAAGAATTATTATCAGTGGCTATTTAACATAAACTCGCTCATATTTGTAAAATCATGAAATACATTGGATCGTTACTTGAGTGTAAATCCCGATGCATTCATACTTGCAGCCATTGATCATTTTATTTGCTTTCTAGGTTAGTTTACATTTTTGCATTTAGATATAAACATTTTCCAAAACCAAAAATTTTAAGTGTTTGGCTTAGCGCAACTAGCGATAATTTTCTTGCATTCCTAATTGCCTACATATTGTTCTTTGTGGGATTCGACCCTGAATCATAGTTGGGTGAATATATTGCGTAGGACCGTGTCTATTGCTTTTTAGCGGTGGAATTGGACGTCACCAAAAATGGCGCCGTTGCCGGGGAACAATTTGGCGTAATTTAGGTTGTTTGAGAAGTAAGCGAAAGTGCTTTGGTCCAAACTTGTGAATATTTGTGTAAATGTTTTTTTCTTACCTTGGGTCTATTTTTAGTGTTTGTTTCTTGTTTATTTTCTTAACTTTGAAAAAAAAATGGCATCATATAATGAAAATTGGTCGGATGGTAGTTGTTCATATTTTGATGATCCTTGTCCTTATTGTGGAGGACCACACTTGCGGCAAAATTGTTTAAATTCTCCCGGGGCTGGATTGTGCGCACAATTCCAAACCCATGAGTGGAGTATTTGTGATAAGTGTGGCTTCCAAAAAGGTCATTGGGATGATTGTGCTTATTTGTTATTCCCATCCCCAAGCCCCTACTATGATGGTTCTATTTGTTTTGATGAGAATTATAGGGTTATGGAGGTGGAAGAATTTGAGCATGGTCAAAATGGAGGGTTCAAGCTCATGTTGGAGTGTTTACTTGAAGAATGAAACAAGGAAGAAAATGCCTTGGAACATCTTTTGGAGACTAGTCTCCAAAATGGTTTAGCACTTGAAAGGTTACACTCACCAATGGATGAAATGATCAAAGCCTCGAAAGTAAATGAAAACCAAGAATCCTTCTTGGACATTGAAAATGAAAATCCTTCCTTGGCAATTGATCAAAACCAAGAAGAATTCTCAAATGCCCAAAATGAGAGAATAATGCTCATGTTGGAGACAATTCTTGAAAATGAGGAGAAGCGCAACTTTGCACTCGAGGACTTGAAACAATGCATAAATTACGATGGTGAACATATCCGTAATTTGGAGGATCAAATGCAAATTTTGGATGAGGCTCATTATGCCCAACAAATTTCATGTGCGGATGAAAGCCAAGAAGAGTCCAACTCCGAGGAAGAGAGTGAGATTTACTTTGAGGAGTCAAGAATTGAACATCCGCCAACAAACTCAATGAGTGTTGTTGATGCCGGCAAAAATATGGAATTGGAGTCAACCGGTGTAAATGCTAATGTGGTTGTTGATGACTCTAATCCAGGGGAAAAAGAGGATGTCAACTTAGATGAATTGGAAAGTGTAGGCTTAAAGTCACATTCCAAGAATTTTTCAACATTGAAAGTTTGTGGTGACACAGGAGTTGAACCACATGAATCAATGAAGGAATGCGAGGAGGAACAACTTTGGCCATACATTTTACAGTTTGAGGAGGCAAGAAATTAAAACGACATTCCTCACTTGAAAGCCAAGAAGTGCAAAATGAAAATTTTAAGTATTGGCTCGAACATCCAATTACCACCCCATCGCTCGTGGTCATAAGCTTGATTCCAAGCTAGGGGCCCAATTCATATTATTCAGGTGGCGAGAAAAGTGGTAATGTTGTTTGCGTCGTTCCACGACGTTAAATGCAGCGCTTGGTGGGAGGCAACCCATCGTTTTACAAACTTTTTGTCATTTTTGAAATTTTCTTTTTTAGAATAGCTTAGAATATTATGTTGAACTAATCTTCCAAGTTTGAGAATTTTTGGAGATGATTTGAGCAGGTCGGGGTATCCAGGCAGACACAAACCAGTAGCTGAAGAAATCTGCAAGAAGCAGCAATGAATCGCGATCGCGATCAATCTCATGCAATCGCGTGAGGTAAGCTCTTGGCCAACCCTATGCGATCGCAGAAACTGGAATGCGATCGCATGACTGGTTATTTTGTGAACTGCGATCGCAGTAAAAGCCACTCGATCGTGTAGCATTGCGGCAGTCTCAGACTTGAAATGCACTGGAATTGCAAAATTGTGCCCAATCTTATTAAAACAAAAGAACAGACCCCCTGCTCCCATTTTTCCTCCGAAAAGCTCACTAAGAAATAAAATTGGTTTGGCTTCAATCACATAAATCTTGCATTGCTATATCAGGTATGTTACTCTCCCATCCCTAAAGCTTGGGTTAACTGTATTTTAATGGTAAGTCAGGGTTTCCTCCAGTGGAGAGTGCCGCCATTCAGGGAGCACCTCCTTTATTTTTTCTTTAATTGCATAATTGCATTGGGGACATTGCAATATTTTAAGTTGGGAGTGGTTCCTGGGCGTTGCAATATTTTCTTAGACATTTAAGCATGAATTAATTGTGTAGCCTTGAACTTGTGTAGATATGTATTTTGTTAGTAGTAAATCATTGTTAGGTACTATCTTTCTTGTTGATTATTTTTTTTAGTAGATTCTTTAATTTTTGTTACATTTGTAGTAGTTGTTATTTTCCTTTTCTTAAATAAAATTTTCTTGGGTTTTCTTCATGCCACGGTTCTTTCCCAAGGAACACTTTAGTGAACCGGGTGACTTTTTCCTATGAGAGATAGTGTGACAACTTTCTTAAGGGAATTAGTCTTGTTTTGTAAGGATGAGGCTTTTGGATTATTTGATACTAATAAAAATTAGCCTCTTTTATGTAAATTATGAATTAAGAATACCCCTCCAAAAATTTAATTTAAACTAAAAACAAGTAAGTTGCATGGTGTAAAACAATTTTCGTGATAAAGTTTTGGCTCTTTTAGTGACTCTTAGCTCACTAGTTTGATAGAATTGATCCGTCTTCATTAATTCATGTGCCATGTGTGTTAGCGAGTGTTGAAATAAATCTTGTGTTTACTTCCATCATCTAGAACTTTCCGGGTTGGTTTTTCAATGCTAATGATAGTATATTTGGTTGGAGGAATGATCTTAGGCATTTCTTGTTTTAATTTTAAACACCTCTTTAGCCTTTCAAGCCTACCATTGTGTAAATAATATCACTAGTACCCCTTTTTGAGCCTTTAAACCTTTCTTTGGCCAACTCATTACAAATCTTTCCCTTTTTGCAAAATAATTCCCTCTTTTGAACCCGTCCCTCCTTGAACATTGAGAATGAGGCTAAAAGCCTAAGTTGGGGGTGGTGTCAAAGTGGAGATTGGCAAGGTTATGCATTGAGTCTAAGACCACATGCCTCAAAGTGTTTATTAAAGTATTCAAGCTCCAAAAGAAAAATCAAAAAAAAGTTAGTCTTTATATATATGTGTAAATATATACATTGTGGAGCTTGAATAAAATTGGGAGAGGTGTGTAAGGTGGTTCTATATTGGGAACTAGGTGCCAATGAGTCTATGTGAGTTAATGAGAATCAAAGTGCAAAAGAATGAAATTTGTGAGTAGTGTTCAAGGAGGATGAAGTCACATGTACCCAAATGCTTATTCAACCTTCCCTAAACCTACATTACAAGCTTAAAAAGTCCTTATGGGACCTCCAACTAAGCATTCTTGAATAAGCGTTGAATTAAAATAAGGGCAAGCTTATGGTATGAGGTGTTGTAACACTTGAAGTTTCTTTGTGAGAGAGAGTGTTTTCGAAAAGTTTGTCCCTTGTGTTGTGTCGTAAATATATTGTTCTTTGTTGGGACTTTCTTTCTTATGAGGGCACATGAATTAGAGAAGACCGGTGAAATTGAGTAAATTGAGCAATCTTAGTTAACTAATGCCTTTGAGTCACTCATTGAGGCTTATTTTTGTCACTTAATTGGTTTGGAACTCCCTTGCACATTGTTGAAATTGATTTTCTTTAGGAGGGAGTTATTCGGAAAAGATATACATACTTGAGCCTAATTGTTAGTATCAACCAAATCCATAAGTATGGTGTTTGAATGAGATAAGTTAGGGATAATGTGATATGTTCATCATCACAATGCCACTTGTATTTTAAATGATGAATCCTCATTAAAGTTGTGGTTTTGATTTGCTTGAGGACAAGTAAAAGTTCTAAGTTGGGGGTGTTGATGAGTGGTATTTTACCACTCATTTTAGCCTCTTTTGCTTAGCTTTTTGTGCCTTTTTAGTATGAAATGAGGTTGCTTATAGTGGTTATTGTGAAATTTTCAGGTACATGATGCTATGAGGTGTGCTGAATGGAATTTAGGTGTTTTTGACTAGAATTTAAAGGAAAATGACTGCTGGGCGAAAAGTCTACGCGATCGCGGACATCATCACGTGATCGCAAAAGACCAGGCAGCAACACTACATGATCGCAGAAGCTATCATGTGATCGCAGAATAAAGACACATAAATCTACGTGATCGCAGGAAAGGATCACGCGATCACAGGAAACACATACGGGAAGCAGAAAACACATACGGGAAGCTACGCGATCGCAGGAAACACATACGTGAAGTCACGCGATCGCGGGAATTGTTCACGCGATCGCGTAGGATTAGACCACTGCTCCACACAATCGCGAGCCAAAACACGCTATCGCGATGCGTTGCATCTAGGACAGTTCTGGGCAATTTCGGCATTTCACATATTTTTTTTTACCCCAAATCATTTATATACTCGACCAAGCAGACATTGTAGGCATCTTTACATAGCTTTTGACAGCTCTGGAAATCTCTCATTATCTTTTGCATCTTTTTACTCTTTGGCTTAGAGAGAACAGGTTTGGAGGCTAGGGTTTCGCACACACACTTGGGTCTTGAAGATTAAAGCTTGTGGTTAAGGATTTCTTACCCATTTATGTTAATTTCTTCATTTCCTTGCTTTATATTGTATATATAAGTGTGTAGTATTTATTTCCAACACTTGAATCTTGTTTATGGGAATATTCATATTTAAAGTGTGGATTAAATACCTTGTTGTGCTTATGTATTGAATGATTTTTATATATTTATGAAGTGAGTTAATGTTACTTTAATTATTCTTGTTCTTTAATGTTTCCAAAGGGATTAGCTAACCCTAGGACTCACCCATTAACTCTGAATTAATCTTGGGAAAGGTAATTTGGGGTTGCGAAAGATTAATTAACAAGAACTTGAGGCGTTAACCCTCACTTTATAGATTCGACCAAGGGATAGGATTGAACTACTTGTAGCCTATCGAATGTGCTTAATCATATAATTGTGATTAGGGATAATTCAATTAGGAAGTCTTGTTAGTCTTCGGAAGAAGCTAATTAAGAATTATCATCCGTGGCTATTTAACATAAACTTGCTCATATTTGTAAAATCATGAAATACATTGGATCGTTACTTGAGTGTAATTCCCGATGCATTCATACTTGTAGCCATTGATCATTTTATTTGCTTTCTAGGTTAGTTTACATTTTTGCATTTAGATTTATACATTTTCCAAAACCCAAAATTTTAAGTGTTTGGATTAGCGCAACTAGCGATAATTTTCTTGCATTCCTAATCGTCTACATATTGTTCTCTGTGGGATTCGACCCCGACTCATAGTTGGGTAAATATATTGCGTACGATCGTGTCTATTGCTTTTTAGCGGTGGAATTGGACGTCACCAAATACTACGCAATCGCAGAAGTTATCATGCGATCATAGAAGGAAAACACCTAAAGCTACGCGATCGCAGGAGAGGATCACGCGATCGCAGAAAACACATACGGGAAGCAGAAAACACATACGGGAAGCTACGCGATTGCAGGAGTGGATCACGCGATCACAAAAGATACATATGTGAAGTAACGCGATCGCAGTAATGGTTCACGCGATCGCAGAGGATTAGACCACTACTCTACACGATCGCGAGCCAAAACATGCGATCGCGATGTGTTGTATCTGGGCCATTTCTGGGCAATTTCGGCATTTCACATATTTTTCACCCCAAATCATTTTTATACTCGTTCAAACAGACATTCTAGGCATCTTTTTTCATACTTTTATCTCTCTCATTATCTCTTCACTTTTGGAACATCTTTGGCATCTTGGACATATTTTTGGCTTAGAGAGAACAAGTTTAGAGGCTAGGGTTTTGCACACACATTTGGGTCTTGAAGATTAAAGCTTGTGGTTAAGTATTTCTTACCAATTTATGTTTATTTCTTCATTTCCTTGCTTTGTATTGTATATCTAAGTGTGTAGTATTTATTTCCAACACTTGAATCTTGTTTATGGGAATATTCATATTTAAAGTGTGGATTAAATACCTTGTTGTGCTTATGTATTGAATGATTTTTATATATTAATGAAGTGAGTTATTGTTACTTTAATTATTTTTGTTCTTTAATGTTTCCAAAGAGAATAGCTAACTCTATGACTCACCCATTTACTTTGAATTAATTTTGGGAAAGATAATTCGGAGTTGGAAAAGATTAATTAACAAGAACTTGAGGCGTTAACCCTCACTTTATAGATTCGACCTAGGGATAGGATTGAACTACTTGTAACCTAACGGGTGTGCTTAATATTCTAATTGTAATTAGGGATAATTCAATTATGAAGTCTTGTTAGTCTTTGGAAGAAGCTAATTAAGAATTATTATCCGTGGCTAATTAACATAAACTCACTCATACTTGTAAAATCGTGAAATACATTTGATCGTTACTTGAGTGTAATTCCCGATGCATTCTGCTTTCTAGGTTAGTTCACATTTTTGCATTTGGATATAAACATTTTCGAAAACCCAAAATCTTAAGTGTTTGGCTTAGAGCGACTAGCGATAATTTTCTTGCATTCCTAATCGCCTACATATTGTTCTCTGTGGGATTCGACCCCGACTCATAGTTGGGTAAATATATTGCGTACGACCGTGTCTATTGCTTTTTATCGGTGGAATTGGACGTTACCAAAAATGGCGCCGTTGCCGGGGAACAATTTTGCGTAATTTAGGTTGTTTGAGAAGTAAGCGAAAGTGCTTTGGTCCAAACTTGTGAATATTTGTGTAATTATTTTTCTTACCTTGGGTCTATTTTTATTGTTTTTTTCTTATTTATTTTCTTAATCTTGAAAAAATGGCATCATATAATGAAGATTAGTCCGATGGTAGTTGTTCATACTTTGATGATCCTTGTCCTTATTGTGGAGGACCACACTCGTGGCAAAATTGTTTAAATTCTCCCGGGGATGGATTGTGCGCACAATTCCAAACCCATGAGTGGAGTATTTGTGATAAGTGTGGTTTCCAAAATGGTCATTGGGATGATTGTGCTTATTTGTTATTCCCTTCCCCAAGCCCCTACTATGATGGTTCTATTTGTTTGGATGAGAATTATAGGGTTATGGAGGTGGAAGAATTTGAGCATGGTCAAAATGTAGAGTTCAAGCTCATGTTGGAGTGTTTACTTGAAGAAGGAAACAAGGAAGAAGATTCCTTGGAACATCTTTTAAAGACTAGTCTCCAAAATGGTTTAGCACTTGAAAGGTTACACTCACAAATGAATGAAATGATCAAAGCCTCGGAAGTAAATGAAAACCAAGAATCCTTCTTGGACATTGAAAATGAAAATCCTTCCTTGGCAACTGATCAAAACCAAGAAGAATTCTCAAATGCCCAAAATGAGAGAATAATTCTCATGTTGGAAACCATTCTTGAAAATGAGGAGAATCGCAACTTTGCACTCGAGGACTTGAAACAATGCATAAATTACAATGGTGAACACATCCATACTTTGGAGGATCAAATGCAAATTTTGGTTGAGGCTTACTATGCCCAACAAATTTCGTGTGCGGATGAAAGCCAAGAAGAGTCCAACTCCGAGGAAGAGAGTGAGCTTTACTTTGAGGAGTCAAGAATTGAACATCCGCCAACCAACTCAATGAGTGTTGCTGATGTATATGGAATTGGAGTCAACCAGTGTGAATGCTAATGTGCTTTATGTTGACTCTAATCCGGGGAAAAAAGAGGATATCAACATAGAAGAATTACAAAGTGTAGGCTTAAAGTCACATTCCAAGCATTTTTCAACATTGGAAGTGTGTGGTGACACGGGAGTTGAACCGCAAGAATCAATGAAGGAGTGCAAGGAGGAAAAACTTTGGCCATACATTTTACAGTTTGAGGAGGCAAGAAATCAAAACGACATTCCTCATTTGAAAGCCAAGAAGTGTAAAATAAAACTTTTAAGCATTGGCTCGAACAACCAATTACCACCCCATTGCTCGTGGTCATAAGCTTGATTCCAAGCTAGGGGCTCAATTCATATCATCCAAGTGGCGAGAAAAGTGTAATGTTCTTTGCGTCGTGCCACGATGTTAAATGCGGCACTTCGTGGGAGGCAACACATCGGTTTTTCAAAATTTTTCATCTTTTTTCAAATTTTCTTCCTTTTAGAATTGCTTAGGATATTATTTTTGATGAATCTGCCAAGTTTGAGAATTTTTGGAGTTGACTTGAGTAGGTCGGGGTACCCGAGCAGACACAAACCAGTAGCTGAAGAAATCTGCCAGAAAAAGTAATTAATCGTGATCGCGATTGCGATCAACCTCATGCGATCGCGTAAGGTAAGTTCTTGGCCAACCCTACGCGATCGCAGAAAGAGGGACGCGATCGCATGCCTGGGTTATTTTGTGAACTGCGATCGCAGTAAAACCCATGCAATCGCATTGCAAGCGGCAGTCTCAGACTTGAAATGCACTGGAATTGCAAAATTGTGCCATATCTCATTAAAACAAAAGAACAGACCCCCTGCTCCCATTTTTCCTCCGAAAAGCTCATTAAGAAATCAAATTGGTTTGGCTTCAATCACATAAATCTTGCATTGCTCTCTCAGGTATGTTATTCTCCCATCCCTAAAGCTTGGGTTAACTGTATTTTAATGGTAAGTTAGTTTGTGGGCTGCCCTATTTTTCAAAAGTTAGTGCTTAAAATTGGTTGTGGTGTGAAAAGCCATTGTTGAATCTCTTGTCATGCTTGCTTGCTGTGAGTGATTGGTTAGGAGAAAGAGAGTTTTTGTTTGCAAAACTTTGGGGCAGAAACGCATGTGTTGGTGGTGTAAACTAAATGTTAATGATCTAGCACACATATTGTTCAAAGAAATTCCCCAAAGACAGTGGTTATGGGCGAGGAAGAAGACTATCACGATCGCGATGACCAATTTTGCGATCGCGTAGGTCTAATTCTGAATGTTCAAAAACTTGCTCATCGCGATCGCATGAATGCCTTTGTGATCGCGTAAAGTTCCCATCACTTTACTCTCCGCAATCGCGTGAAATTGTCTGTGGTCGCGTGAGTTGAACTAGCTTTCTCTCCGCGATCGCGTGACTATGTCTACGATCGCGATTCACAAATGCCCAGTGCACAAACCAGTAGCTTTGCATATTCTGCCCCGAAAGCTTTCTAACATGTTTCTTTCGCCTAATTACCTCTAAATACAATGGTAAAAGTCACTATGTGTTTGTTTGACATGAAAACTTTGTGTGTAGGTATTTTGAGCTAAAAAATGGATTCGACGACTAATGAAAATGTGCAACAATATGCCGAACAAGTGGCAGTTGAGGAGTATTATGATGCTGCCACATTTTCCTCACTCAAATGCTATGAACGCTATGACAAACAGCTTTCCAAAAGTATGATAAGGGAAAGAGGCATACAATTGGTCGACCTGGAGGATCGATGGCCTGAATTCCATGGCAGGTTGCTTGCTAGTGGCTGGATTTGCTTCGCGGAAGAGCCCAAACCAGCCAACTATGAGGTTGTCCGAGAAATCTATGCAAATGCTGTTGAGACAGACTTCAACAATGAGTTGGTGGCCAATGACCGATGGTGCGAAGTCCGTTTCAGTCCAGAGCGGATCAACGCCCATTACAATCTTGCCAATGTGGATAATCAGGTGTACAAGGAGAGAGCCAAAGAGTTGTGTAGCTAATGTTTCGTCACTCACTTGCACAGTGGGTAGGTGCCTAAATGGATCAAGAATCACACTAGGATAGAGTCTTCGGAATTCACTGCGGAGGCCAAGACTTGGCTCTCCATAATCTGTGCTCGCGTCATGCCTTCAAAGAATGAAACAGAGGTAACACCTGAGAAGACAAGAGTGATTTGTGCACTTTTGGAGGGGATGCAGGTAAATGTAGGGAAACTCATTGTTGATGAAATAGTTGAGGTGGTGGCAGAGCGGACCAAGAGCTTGTTCTTTCCATCATTGATCACCCACCTATGCTGAGGCTGGGGTACAACCCAAACCTACAGAAAATGAAAAGCCACTAGAAAAGCTTATCCATCCCCTACTAAGGTCAAGAGCAAGAGCGCCACCAAAGAAGAGACGAATTGATGCAGCATCTCCTAGTTTTGGCCGGTTCACAGAAACAGAGATTAATGAAGATGCCTCCAGTACTTCCACAGCCATCATTCCACTTGAGGAGGGACCTCTTACTCGCAGGTACATCTCTCGACAGGTTTATGGTATGGACACTCAGGTACGACAGCTTGTAGCTGGTCTTCCGTCTGGACCATCCGGAGAGAGCACCTCTGCAGGCCCAGCTGGCTCAGAAAGGCTCCCCACATTGTCTGACATCGCGAAGGAGCAACAGAGCATCAAAGCAAAGCTGGGAAAAATTAAAAGAATGTAAGGGAAGCATAGAGAGAATGAGAGGAAGAAAAGCAAGTTCCTCAACAAGATCATGAGCACGTTGCGCAAATTCTGTGGACCTGATGAGACAGAGGATGATGACTTTGAGCTTGAGCCTCCCAGTTCCTCCAGTGGAGAGTGACACCATTCAGGGAGCACCTCCTTTATTTTTGCTTGAATTGCATAATTGCATTAGGGACATTGCAATATTCTAAGTTGGGGGTGGTCCTTGGGCATTGCAATATTTTCTTAGACATTGAAGCATGAATTAGTTGTGTAGCATTGAACTTGTGTAGATATGTATTTTGTTAGTAGTAAATCATTATTAGGTACTATCTTTCTTGTTGATAATTTTTTTTAGTAGCTTCTTTAATTTTTTTTACCTTTGTCGTAGTTGTTATTTTCCTTTTCTAAAATAAACTTTCCTTGGGTTTTCTTCATGCTACGGTTCTTTCCCAAGGAACACTTTAGTGAACCAGGTGACTTTTCCCGATGAGAGATAGTGTGACAACCTTCTTAAGGTAATTAGTCTTGTTTGTTAGGATGAGGCTTTTGGATTATTTGGTACTAAAAAAATTAGCTTCTTGTATGTAAATTATGAATTAAGAATACCCCTCCAAAAATTTGTATTAAAGTATTAAAAACTAGTAAGTTGCATGGTGTAAAGAAATGCTTGTGATAAATTTTTGGCTCTTTTAGTGACTCTTAGCTCATTAGTTTGACAGAATTGATCTGTCTTCATTAATTCATGTGCCATGTGTGTTAGAAATTGTTGAAATAAATCTTGTGTTTACTTCCATCATCTAGAACTTGCCCGGTTGGTTTTTCAATACTAATGATAGTATATTTGGTTGGAGGAATGATCTTAGGCATTCTTTGTTTTAATTTTAAACACCTCTTTAGCCTTTCAAGCCTACCGTTGTATAAATAATATCACTAGTACCCCTTTTTGGAGCCTTTAAACCTTTCTTTGGCCAACTCATTACAAACCTTTCCCTTTTTGCAAAATAATTCCCTCTTTTGAACCCGTCCCTCCTTGAACATTGAGAATGAGGCTAAAAGCCTAAGTTGGGGGTGGTGTCAAAGTAGAGATTGGCAAGGTTATGCAATGAGTCTAAGACCACATGCCTCAACGTGTTTATTAAAGTATTCAAGCTCCAAAGGAAAAATGAAAGAAAAAGTTAGTCTATATATATATGTGTGTAAATATATACATTATGGAGCCTTGAATAAAATTGGGAGAGGTATGTAAGGTGGTTCTATATTGGGAACTAGATGCCAATGAGGCTATGTGAGTTAAAGAGAATCAAAATGCAAAAGAATGAAACTTGTGAGTAGTGTTCAAGGAGGATGAAGTCACATGTACCCAAATGCATATCCAACCTTCCCTAAAACTACATTACAAGATTAAAAAAGTCCTTATGGGACCTCCCACTAAGCATTCTAGAATAAGCGATGAATTAAAATAAGGGCAAGCTTATGGTATGAGGTGTTGTAACACTTGAAGTTTCTTTGTGAGAGCGAGTGTTTTCGAAAAATTCGTCCCTTGTGTTGTGTCGTAAATATATTGTTCTTTGTTGGGACTTTCTTTCTTGTGAGGGCACATGAATTAGAAAAGACCGGTGAAATTGAGTAAAGTGAGTAATTATAGTGATCTAGTGCTTTTGAGTCACTCATTGAGGCTTATTTTTGTCACTTGATTGTTTTGGAACACCCTTTAGGAGGGAGTTATTTGAAAAAGATATACATACTTGAGCCTAATTGTTAGTACCAGCCAAATCCATGAGTATGGTGTTTAAATGAGAGAATGTGATATGTACATAATAGCAATGCCACTTGTATTTTAAATGGTGAATCCTCATTGAAGTTTTGGTTTTGATTTGCTTGAGGACAAGCAAAAGCTTTAAGTTGGGGTGTTGATGAGTGGTGATTTTGACACTCATTTTAGCCTATTTTCCTTAGCTTTTGTGTCGTCTTATGTATACAATGAGATTGTTTATAGTGGTTATTGTGAGATTTTCAGGTACATGATGCTATGAGGTGTGTTGAATGGAATTTAGGTGTTTTTGACTGGAATTTAAGGGAAAAATGACTGCTGGGCGAAGTACTCTACGCGATCGCGGACACAATCACGCGATCGCAGAAGACCAGGCAGCAATACTACGCGATCGCAGAAGTTATCACGCGATCATAGAAGGAAAACACCTAAAGCTACGCGATTGCAGGAGAGGATCACGCGATCGCAGAAAATATATACTGGAAGCAGAAAACACATACGGGAAGCTACGCAATCACAGGAGTGGATCACGCGATCACAGAAGACACATACGTGAAGTCACGCAATCGCAGTAATGGTTCACGCGATCGTGGAGGATTAGACCACTACGCTACGCGATCGCGAGCCAAAACACGCGATCGCGATGTGTTGTATCTGGGCCAATTCTGGGCAATTTCGGCATTTCACATATTTTTCACCCCAGATCATTTTTATCGTCCAAACAGACATTGTAGGCATCTTTTTTCATACTTTTATCTCTCTCATTATCTCTTCACTTTTGGAACATCTTTGGCATCTTGGACATATTTTTGGCTTAGAGAGAACAAGTTTGGAGGCTAGTGTTTTGCACACACACTTGGGTCTTGAAGATTAAAGCTTGTGGTTAAGGATTTCTTACCCATTTATGTTTATTTCTTCATTTCCTTGCTTTGTATTGTATATCTAAGTGTGCAGTATCTATTTCCAACACTTGAATCTTGTTTATGGGAATATTCATATTTAAAGTGTGGATTAAATACCTTGTTGTGCTTATGTATTGAATGATTTTTATATATTTATGGAGTGAGTTATTGTTACTTTAATTATTCTCGTTCTTTAATGTTTCCAAAGAGAATAGCTAAATCTAGGACTCTCCCATTTACTTCGAATTAATTTTGGGAAAGATAATTCGGAGTTGGGAAAGATTAATTAACAAGAACTTGAGGCGTTAACCCTCACTTTATAGATTCGACCTAGGGATAGGATTGAACTACTTGTAACCTATCGGGTGTGCTTAATCTTGTAATTGTAATTAGGGATAATTCAATTAGGAAGTCTTGTTAATCTTCGTAAAAAGTTAATTAAGAATTATTATCCGTGGCTAATTAACATAAGCTCACTCATACTTGTAAAATCGTGAAATACATTGGATCGTTACTTGAGTGTAATTCCCGATACATTCATACTTGTAGCCATTGATCATTTTATTTGCTTTCTAGGTTAGTTCACATTTTTTTCATTTAGATATAAACATTTTCCAAAACCCAAAATCTTAATTGTTTGGCCTAGCATGACTAGCGAATATTTTCTTGCATTCCTAATCGCCAACATATTGTTCTCTGTGGGATTCGACCCCGACTCATAGTTGCATAAATATATTGTGTACGACCGTGTCTATTTCTTTTTAGCGGTGGAATTGGACGTTACCACCTAGTAACCTAGGCTCTGATACCAACTTGTCACGACCCCAATCCCGCTCGTGATGGCGCCCAGCTCAACTGCTAGGTAAGCCCGACCAATTACACTTTCATCCCGAGCATGAAGCTCAATTCAATTACCTGAATATCATTATCAACAATAAAGCTAGACTCAGTAATCACCCAAAGATATGGGTCACGAGTCTAGAGCCTCTAAACATGATCGGATAACAATATCTAAACCAAATACTCAAGTCTGAATAATGTATATACAAAGGAAAACTGGAATAAGAAGAGAAGCTATGTCCTGCGAATGCCAGCAGCTACCTCAGCAACTCGAATAAATACTGATAAAAGCTAGAGTGCTCGTCTATCCCTCCTATGTACCTGAATTTGCACACAAAGGTGTAGGGAGTAGGGGTGAGTACTAAGCACTCAGTAAGTAATAAATATATACAAGTAGTTGAAAGTAAGAATCCCACAGAATACCACAATATGAAGCTAAACTACAGTTCGATCCTCCTACGAACTAGCAACAATAGTACAATACAATTATCACAGATAATTCAATAGATAAAGATGAAATGCAATGCACATAACCGCTACAGCGTGTAGCCCGATCCATTTAATATCGACGACGCTCACTGGGGGTGTGTAAAGACTCCGGAGGGGCTCCTACAGCCCAAGCGCAATAATGCTACGGCGTGCAGCCCGATCCTCATATCAACCGCTGCGGCGTGCAGCCCGATCCATCCTCAATCCACAACATGCATATGAGTCACACAACAGCTCAACTTGTTTATTTCCAGGTTCCAATTCATTTAATTATGAAAATACTTTAATACTTATTTAATTTTCCAAAACAGATGACTTAGCATTTCAATACGGTGATTTCAAACCAGGCATACTACAGGCAGGCACAAGGCCCCAAACACGGCTTACAGCCCACAATTATATCAAACACAGTATTTTTCAACCACTAATATCATATTATACTCAATCGGAATGGACTAATTCTCAATCCCCAGTCACGATCAATCCTGCACCTGCCACGGAGTGTGACCCACGCCCGACTAGCATCACAATGTGCTAAGCCGGGGTTTCGAACCCTTAGGCTACCATATACACAAACTACTCACCTCTAGCCGGCCGTGGACTTGTTCGTGATACCTTTTCCCTTCAAATTTGTTGCCTTGTGCGTCAAATCTAGTCAAAACCACAATAATAACATAAATATGGGTCAAAAAAACATTAGCTAATCAGAATTACTTGAAAAACGCAACAATTCACGAAGTTGGTAAAACCCAAGCCTCGGGCCCATTTCTCAAAAAATTCCTAAAATCATACCAATGGATTCCTCATCTCTCCACGAGTCCGTGCATATAAAATTTATCGAAATCAGAGTTCGAATGGCCTTTCAAAACCCAAAAATTCGTTTTCATGATTTATGCCCTAGTTCTTCACAAATTCTACCCAATTTTAGGAATTTTTGTATTGATTCTAGTAGAAAATCATATTTTTGAGTCAAGAAACTTACATCCAGTGATTTCCCATTGATTTCTCTCTTAAAATCGCCTCAGAAGCTTCTTCCCGTTCAAAAATTGGAAGAATACTCGACCTGCTCATTATAGGTATATTGTTCACGCGTTTTACTGCTCCCAATGGATCCTTGTGAAATTCTAATAAATTTAGGCTTTTGAATCACTCAATTTGACCTTATAATGAAGGAGATATGTAGGTTTTAAGATTTTCAAATAGTGCAGGTTTTTAATACGCCGTCAGGGGCAGTTTCATCATTAACCCGAAAATATGGGCAATCTTAGTAAAATGGCCATAAAATCCTCATACGATGTCCAAATTGGATGATTCTTTTTGCTACGGGTCCGTAATTACGATACGGATATAATGCTTCATTCAAAACAATAATAGGAGCTCATTTGTTCAATATGGTACCCCTTTATGTCCAAAGATATGATGTTGAAACATCAATTAAGAGCGTGATCACAACCCGAAACACACCCGAGGCCCCCAGGACCTCAACCAAAAGCACTAACATATCCCAAAATATCATCCAAACTTGTTCCAATCATCAAAACACACCTAACAACACTGAAATCATCAATTCACATCGGATTGAGGCCTAAGTTCTTTAAAAACTTTCAAAACTAACATTTGATCTAAACCCGACCTAAACACCTCCGAATGATCTAAAATTTTGCATGCATATCCAAAATCACCTAATGGAGCTACTGCAACTATCAAAATTCCATTTTGACCCTCGGATGAAAATCTCACCTATCATCCAGAATTCGCCAAAATTCAACCTTAGTAAATTCAAGCCTAAAACTACACCGGACCTCTGAATTCAATTCCAATTGCTCTCCTAAGTCATACATGATCCCCCGAAACTAGGCGAATCATCATAATTCAATTCTGAGCTGTCTAACTCATCGGTCAACATTTGGTTTACTTTTCCAACCTATTCTTCTCATAAAGAGGTTTATGGCCTCATTTTTATCTAAATTTCTTCCGGTTTGCTTCTAACTTTTCGAACACATATAAATTAGCTTATTGAAGTGTTAAATGAATAAAATGGGGCGATAACTCCGGTAACGATGGGTCGGGTCATTACAGGCCGGTCGGGTCATTACAGGTTTCCTGAAAAATTCATCAAGTAGATTATGATATGTGTTTCAACAACTAGGTTCACAATCGAGATCAATGAAGAAAATTATGGATATTTCGCAGGTGATTCACGTCCAAGCAATAGTCGTAGTCAATATAACCCGGTCTAATAAGTCCAAAATCGATCCCACAGGGAATTAACCTACCAATTACGACTTTCACAACCCAAGAGTACTTCCGAATCAAGTTCCCAAAATTTCGAGTATGTGTTTATGTGAATTTTGAACTACTACATTTACAAGAATTAAAAAGGATTAAAAGAAAGAATTAAATGTTGGGTAAAATAATATGGAGAAAGACTAAGGTATTGATTTCCTCTATTGATGGAATCCTTTATCGTTATGCTTATACAAATTGTTAATATATTCTATCAATCATGAACGCTATTTGTATTGTAACCCTCTCCCGAGAAATTACAATAATTTACTAGTGCACTCTCCCGAGCTACCCTATCTAGCTTTAATTTGAATAGTTCACTTAAGATTGCACCCAAGACTTTGTTATTCCTAACCCCGTCTTTACAACTAAAGTTATAGATTCCTCCAATAACCTAGGTGTGGTGTTGTTCAACAATAAACCTAAATATGCACTCTTTTTCAAGTTATGCACACTAAATAGGCACAGCTAATTGGGACGTCTACCAATTAACTACAACAAGAACAAAGTTGAACAAATAGAAATCTTGCTAATAATTTGTAATCACATAAACGATAGGTTCATCACTCAATAGGCTCCATCAAAACCTTAGAAAAGGATTTAGCTACTCATGCTCAAAGAAACAAGAATAATAATTGAATTCATAAATAAGTACTTGATATAAAATAAAGGAATGAGTTGAGAGAGTTCTCTCTTACTAATTGTCTTGCAAAAGTAGTGAAAAATAGACAACATGCCTCTATTGGGCGAACTAGGAGTTTATATAGAGGTTTTAGGGCTAAAAAACTGAATTTGTACACAACTAGGAAAACATTCTGCGGCGCCTTCCGCGGTTCGTCCGCGGCCGTTGGCGAACCGCGAACAGAGCAGTCCTCTGATTCTTCCGAAAAGTTCAGAGAGCTTGATTTCTTGCGGTTCATCCGCGGTCGCGAGTGAACCATGGATAAACAGTACTTCAGATTCTTCTTCAATTCTTCAAGCTCACTTCACTTCAACTCTTCACTTGGCCTTTTAATCAACATGTGACTCCAAAATAGCTCCTTTTAGCATCCAATGGTTCATGTGAACCTATAACACACTAATAAACACTACTTAAAGCATTTTTTCATCATAAACAACATTAATTCAACAACAAAGTGTGATTATTTAGGGTATAATTATAATCAAATTCACCTATTTTCAATACCCCACACTTAAACCTTTGCTCGTCCTCGAGCAACCTTAATCATACTTTAGGCCAATTTTATTTATGTCTCCCCCAAATTATGTCACAAAAGCTATTTTTCATGATTAACTAAGATATGCACAATCCTTACCTAACCGTAAACTATCATGCCAGCACATTATTTCTTACTCTAATTATTACCAAAAACTTGCAAATTTACCTTCTTCCTCTTGAGTTACACACCCTCACATAGTTTATTGAGAGAAGTTCCCACACATAAATAATTCAGAACATGGAACTTATAAATATCGGAAAAATTCACTCACTCTCAACAATGAACATTCATATGCATACAGACACACCATAGGCTTGCCCCTAGTGAAATACTCCACTAATCGAGTTATTCAATCATAGATCAAAAGGTCTTTAAGGGTTGTAATGTTGGATACGGGATGTGTAGGATACTTTTGGTTATAGTGACTAACCTCCCTAGGCACTTTTCTTTTCCTTTTTACAACTTCCCTTTTTTGTTTTCTTTCTTATGTCTCCCCAAAAACATTTCTTCACCTTTATTTACATTGAATCCCCACTTTTCTTTTGTTGGTATAACTGACCTTTCTAATTTTCATATATACATTGATATAGCTCTTTTTCTCAAAATATCTCAATATTATATAGCTCTTTTTCTCAAAATATCTCAATATTTTTCTTTTCTTATTGCTTTGCAACACATTTACATTATTTTGACTATTTTCTACCATTCATTCTTGATTGTCCATTTTTCAATTTCCTTTCACCCCACACTTAGACTTTTGCATATTCATTACAATACAAGTGCTTCTAGAAGGTAAAGTAGAACAATATAATAATTTGATGATCCTTCAAGGGTTATCAAAGAATAGGCTTTAAGCTCAAAGGGGTTAACTAGGATATTATGTACGGGTGAATTAATGTCTATTTGTTTATGGGGTTACACAAAGAAATACCTCTATCCTTTCTACAACCAAACAACTTCTATTTCGCTTTGCAAACACACATGGCAAGTTCTAGGCATCATGTAAAGCATACAATGTAAGTAAAACCTCACACACGCATAGCATGCAACTCATTTGGAATCCGGTTCATCTATAAAGTCCTATCGATGTTCAAGCAAGCATTATTGTGCAAATTTAAGGCATATTTAGATTCTACAGTCAAGCTTAGAAGATACATTCTCAGGTTCAATTAAGCTTTGCTAATGTGCATACTTGGGGTTACATGTTACCCTTTTTCCTCTAATCCTAAGAAAAGAAAAATCTACCTAACCCGGTTCGATGAAAACCCTTGGAAAAGAACCGTGGTCAAAAGAAAAACCAAGGGGGAGGTCATACACTACCTAGAAAAAGAAAATAAAAGAAAGAAAAATTCCTACGTGGACTACTTCCCTCAAGAGTACTTGTCCTAAATAGTCCGTCATCAGGGAAGAGTCCTCTACTCATATTTTTGGAATTTTAAATTTTCTGATTTTTTGTATTTTTTTATTCCGACTTGGACCCTTAAGAAACTCATCGCCAAGTGTCCATCATCGGGCCAAGCCACATATTTATATTAACAACTACAACTAATATATACAACATATACAAGATAAGTCACCCACCCACACTTAAAATCATGTCATGTCCTCATGACATCAAGAAAGATATAGCTCAAGATGGGCGAGAAAACTTACCTGAGACTCACTCGGAGTCGGAGACGGTGGATGGGTCGATGTGACATGCTCGTCCAAGTACTCGAAGCCATTCCATGAACCTACTATCTGACCGAGCTTGCCTCTGAGACATCGCATCTAAACGTGTGTGCAAGCCATCTACGGAGGTGCGTAAATCAGCAACCTCCTCCTTCATGGACCTAAGCATAGGTCGTGTGGATTTGGACCTAGACATACTCGCTCCACGGTGAGCATGCCTGGAAGGTCCGGCTGAGTCAGTGGAGTGCCTGGCTCGGGCAACCGGCACAGGGTCAACCTCAGCATCCAAGTCAATTGGGTCAGTGTCTCGGCCGACCCGGATTTGAGAAGCTCTAAAAGGAGATTTTGGTGGAAGATCACCATCTTCGGCCATGACCGGGGTCTGATGGCTGAGACACAATGTAGTTACAAGAGATGGTTAATAAAAACCCTTGGCTTTGAGGGATCCCCTCAGCACCATCTCGTCACTAATTAAGCGGGCGATGTCCACGTCCCGCTGTATTACAAAACACCATGTTAGAAGTTCCCTATTAAAATTGACATTCGTGGTGTTGCTCGAGGGCAAGAGCCAGTTACATATGATAGAAAACCAGCATTTAGCAGTATGTGTAAAACAGTTAGAATGGAGTGTTTTATTTCTAATCCACAGAGGGATGTCATCAACACATAAGGCCTCAATTAGCATGTCCCAGGTGACACCAGGCCTATCGTGGTAGTAGTCCATGTCACTAGTATGATTTGGTAATCTAAGTGCCGGCCTAATAGTATGAGCATGGGCGTAGACGTACTTACCTCAGATGAATACCCTCTTAGCCTTCCCGTAGGGAGCATTGGCCTAAAACTCCCTAACAAGTATCTTGTTCACTAGGTCCAGTGCGTCAAATAAGAACTCCATTTCACGTCGGCAAATTTCATCTTATATTTTTGGCTTTTCAGACCGCAGGGCCATCCGGTCAACTTCAACTTCTTGGAGCCATGACTTAGCTGCCTTGGCGTGGAAATCACCCTTCGCCTCTTCGCAGGTAAACCTTGACTCGTCATATGTAGGTTGCCTCGAAGATCTAGCAACCTGTCGTGATCTTTTGGGGGCTATGATCCTGCACAAAATAGAAAACCAAAAATTTGCATAATGTTAGAACACCGGTTGGCTACTCAGACTTCGCCATCCGTGGAATACCACAATTGTCTCTTCAGTGCAATCATCCCATAACTCCTGTACTTAATCACTTATCTAACAGCACCCCACACTTATTTATTTTGGCACTCTAACATGACCCAATTACCCTAAACCATCTCCAATAATATACAACAACAAGCAATTCACTATTTGGGCATTATTTCCCCTAAAAATTCATTAATCAATTAGTACAAGAACAATTTTCCAACTTGGATAACCAACCAACAATTATAATCACCAACATTTTTGGGTCTCCAAAATAACAAAATTAGCATTATAAACTCAATTGGAGACCCAACAACACAATCTCTACCATACTTCCATCCATATCACAAGGTTCTTTAAAAAAAGATTCATATAACATTCAACTACAAAAAACCTAGTAATATCTATGGATTCTACTAAATTAGCAATATATAATAGATATAATAAAAATTAAACTACAATTAACTAATTAAGTCTACCAAATTAAAAATTCAAGAACTAAAAGAAGAAGGAAATAGAAATAACAAGAAGAAGAAAACTTACTAGTGAGAGTAGTAGATGAGTAAGATTGAAGAGGGGGAGTGATTTGGAGAAGAAAGGGGGAGAGATTTTAGAGAGAAGGATGAGAGAATTTAGAGAGAGAGGGAGGGAGTTTGGGAAGGGGTGGCGGCTGTTGTGGGGAAATGGGGGGGGGGTTGTGTTTTAGGGTTATTAAAGAAGGGGGAGAAAGAAAAATAAAAAAATCTTTTTTTCTGCCGACTGCGGAGCTGACCGTGGTCGTTCGCGGTCGCGGACGAACCGCAAACAGTCAAAACTTCAGAGGGGTCATTTTTTCGCGGTTCAACCGCTGTCCTCTAAATTTTTTTCACTAGTCAGCAAAATTTTTTTTTTTTATAGACTAACTATAATGAGAATACTTACAACATGTTCGTGGGTTGCCTCCTACGTAGCGCTTGATTTAACGTCGCGGCACGACCCATCTTAGCGCATTTTTGTGGCTTGCTAGACCTTTGAGGTTCATCTAACCGTAGTTCCACTTTGTCCTCGATGTCGTCCATGCCTACATAAGGTTTCAACCGCTATCTATTTACCTTGAATATGCGTGAACCATCAATTGTCTGAATTTCCACAGCGCCTGAATCAAATGCCTCAATTACCCAAAAGGGTCCTGACCACCTTGATTTCAATTTGCCCGGGAACAACCGTAATCTTGAATTGTATAACAGTAACTTGTCCCCGATTTTGAAGTTCCGCTCAATGATATTGTGATCGTGAATCCGCTTCATCCTCTCTTTATATAGTCTAGTGCTTTCAAATGCCAGATACCAAAATTGTTCCAATTCATGCAACCCGGTCATTCTAGATTTCCCTGCTTCATCCCAGTTGAGATTCAATTGCTTCAGTGCCCACCATGCTTTGTGCTCTAGTTCCACAGGTAGATGACAAGCTTTCCCAAACACCAATTTGTATAGTGACATGCTGATTGGTGTCTTGAATGCTTTCCTATAAGCTCATAATGCGTCATCAAGCTTCCTGGACCAGTCGGTCCTTGTGGCGTTCACTGTTTTAGTTAATATACTCTTTATCTCTCTGTTGGAGACCTCAACTTGCCCGCTGGTCTGCGGGTGATATGGAGTGGCCATTCGGTGTTTCACATCATACTTGGCCAATAATTTCTCAAACGGCCGGTTGCAAAAGTGTGTGCCCCCGTCACTGATGATAGCTCTTGGGGCCCCGAAACGGGTGAAAATATTCTTCTTCAAAAATCCCACCACCACCTTAGCATCATTGGTGGGTAATTCTACAGCTTCCACCCATTTGGACATGTAGTCTACCACAACAAATATGTACTTATTGCCGTATGAACTGATAAAGGGCCCCGTGAAGTCTATTCCCCAGACATCGAACACTTCTACTTGCTCGATTGGGTTCATTGCCATTTCATGACGCCGGGAGATGTTCCCGGTGCGTTGGCATTCGTTGCAACCCTTCACCCACAAGTGTGCATATTTACACACTGTTGGCCAATAGAAACCGGCCTCAAGTATTTTGGCGGCTGTACGTACCCCTCCAAAGTGACAACCATATGCTGAAGCGTGACATGCCTGCAAAACAGAAGATTGTTCTATCTCGGGGATGCATCTCTAGATCATGTTATCGAGACATATCCTAAACAAATAGGGTTCATCCCAATAATAAAGTTGGCTTTGACAAAAGAATATTTTCCTCTGGACCAACGAGAGGTCGTGAGGAACAATATCGCTTCCCATGTAATTTGTATAATCTGCATACCATGGCGCTTCAAGGAGAGTGGTAGTGAGCAGCTGCTCGTATGGAAAGGCTTCCAGATTTTCCCCATTCTCTTTGACAATTTTAGCTCTTTCAAGTCGTGACAAATGGTCAGCGACTTGATTTTCAGTGTTGTTTCTATCACGAATTTCAAGGTTGAACTCTCGGAGAAGCAGCACCCAACAAATTAGGCACGACTTAGAGTCCTTTTTATCAATTAAGTATCTTAAAGCTGCATGGTCAGTGTATACAATTACCTTGGATCCTATGAGATAGGACCGGAATTTGTCAAATGCGAACACGACCCTAAGCATCTTCTTTTCCGTCACTGTGTAGTTTAGTTGTGCTCCACTCAAGGTCTTACTTGCATAGTATTTTGGGTGCATCAGCTTGTCTTTCCTTTGGCCTAGCACTGCCCCCACTGCATAGTCACTTGCATCGCATATTAGCTCAAAAGGTTTCTCCTAGTCGGGGGCAATGATGATGGGTGTTGTGACCAACCTCTTCTTCAGTTCCTCAAAAGCAGTCCCGCATTTATCAAAAAAACCAAAGGGGTGATCTTTTTCAAGTAACTCACAGAGAGTGTTTGATATTTTGGAGAAGTCTTTGATGAACCTCCGGTAAAAACCGGCGTGTCCAAGAAAGCTTCTTATGGCCTTGAAGGATGTTGGTGGAGGAAGCTTTGCTATGACATCAACTTTGGCTCGGTCTACCTCAATGCCCTTGCTTGAAACTCGGTGCCCCAATACTATACCTTCTTGTATCTTAAAATGGCACTTCTCCCAATTTAGCTCTAAATTTGTATCCATGCACCGTTTCAGCACTCTTGTCAGATTGACAAGGCATTCATCGAATGAATTCCCTACCACTGAGAAATCATCCATGAACACCTCCATAATTTCTTCCACCATGTAGGTGAAAATGGCCATCATGCACCTTTGGAATGTGGCAGGTGCATTGCATAGTCTGAATGGCATCCTCCTGAAGGCAAAAATGCCATAAGGGCATGTGAAAGAGGTCTTCTCTCTATCCTCGGGGCTATGGAGATTTGATTATACCCCGAGTATCCATCCAAAAATCAAAAGTGTAACCTCCCTGCCAACCTGTCAAGCATCTGATCAATGAAGGGAAGTGGGAAGTCATCTTTGCGAGTGGCTAGATTCAGCTTCTTGTAGTCCATGCATATTCTCCATCCGGTGACGGTTCTAGTCGAGATCAACTCATTATTCTCGTTTTTCACCACCATCATGCCACCTTTCTTTGGCACACATTGGACCGGGCTAACCCAACTGCTATCAGAGATTGGGAAAATGATTCCCGCATCTAACCACTTTATTACCTCTTTCTTCACCACTTCCTTCATGTTTGGGTTCAGCCTTCTTTGATGTTCCCTGGAAGGATTGTGTCCCTCTTCCAGGAGAATTTTATGCATGCAATATGCCGGGTTGATCCCCTTTATGTCTGCTATGGTCCACCCAATGGCAGTCTTGCATTCTTTTAGTACCTGCATATGTTTTTGAGCCTGCACATCTAACAAACTAGATGATATAATAACAGGTAAAGTGGAGTTAGGACCTAGAAATTCATACCTGAGATGAGATGGTAGTAGTTTAAGCTCAAGCTTTGGTGGCTATTCTATGGATGGTTTTGCAGGGGGGTCTCTCTTTTCTCTAAGTGGAGAGGCTCGAATTCAAGCTCTCTCTCCCAAAACCCCTTGCCTTCAAGTGATAGTACCCATTATGCTAAACTTTCACCATTTACCTCTTCCATGTTCATCAGGCATGCTTGAAGTGGATCTTCAATGGTCAACTCTGCATCGTCGGTCTCCACTATCACATCAACCGCATCAAAAAGAGAGCAATTCGTGAACTCACTAGGGCGCCTCATGGACTTTTGCACATTGAATATGATCTCCTCATCATTCAACATCATCTTGAGTTCCCCAGTCTCACAATCAATCAAAGCTCTCCCGGTGGCTAGAAATGGTCTTCCTAAGATAATAGCAATTTCCTCGTCCACCTTGCAATCAAGAATCACAAAATCGGCGGGAAACACGAACTTCCCTACCTGGATAAGCACATCATCTAAAATACCAAATGGACGCTTAATCGTCCTGTCAGCAAGCTATAATAACATAAAGGTAGGTCTGGCTCTCCCAATGCCTAGCCTCTTATAGATAACCAAGGGCATGAGATTAATGCTCGCCCCCAAATCACACAATGCCTTTGCAAAGGCATGATTTCCTATAGTGCATGGGATGGTGAAGCTACCTGGATTAGATAGCTTCTCAGCAATGGGTCTGGAGACCACTGCACTGCAAGTCTAGGTAAGGGTCACGGTGGCCAAGTCTTGGAAATCAAATTTTTGCGACATCAAGTCTTTCATCATCTTAGCATACCCAGGCATTTCTTGTAAAGATTCAATTAAGGGAATGTTTACCTAGATTTGCTTGAGTATATCAAAGAACTTTTTGTATTGCTCTTCTTTCTGGTGCTCGACAACCTTTGGGGGAATGGTGGTGGAGGCCTCTTCTTCCCAATGACTTGGGACTTTTATTTCTCTATCACTTTCTCTTCAACCTGCTGCTCTACCTGTTTAGCTACTTTCTCTGTTCCCTTATGCGTCTCTTTATTTTCAATAACTGGCTGGACTGTAACTTCTATCAACCCTGTGGACTCATGCAATTTAATGCGCACTGGAGTGAGTGTCTCAGCCTGTGTGTTGCTTTTCTTTTCTTCTTTCTCAGCATCCAGATTTCTACCACTTCTCAAAGTCACTGCCATCAGCTGCTTTGGGACTTCGTCTTTTGGGTTTGTTTGTGTATCTGCAGGCAATGTCCCTTGAGGACGAATGTTGAGAGACATAGCAATCTGGCCCACCCGTACTTCAATATTCTTGATGGCTGCATCATGTTCATCTATCCTCTCATTGGTTTTGGCATTTGACCCAATTACCTGTTGCATCATAGCTTCCAACCTTGCAAACCCATCGTCATGTCTACCCCCATGTTGTGGTAGAGGTGGAAGATATCCCTGCTGTTGATTCCTGAAATTCTGAGGTCTAGGATATGGAGCCATGTTGTGTGGTGGCCTCATACCTGCTGCGTTAAATTGTGGATGGGGAGGCCTGTACTGCACTGGAGCCTCCTGACCCCAACTCTGGTTAACTTGTCGCTGCCCTCCACAGTTAGCCACATAATTCATGTCTTCATGCTGATGATGATGTTCTTGGTCTGCAGCCCATGGATTACCTATGGGTTGGCTAATGCAAGATGTGCATAAACCACCATTGATATTATCTACAATATGAACCTGTTGCTTGACCCGAGATTCTTCCACCTTCTTTGTTAGGATGCTCATTTGTGTCAATAAGGTTGCCATGTTCTCCTCCATAGTGCTGGATGGATTCAAAGGTACAAAGTGTACCAATGGAGTGATAGGAGCATTCCTGGTCGTCCACCCAGAATTTTGAGCCATCTTGTCAAGAAAATTTTGGCCCTCTCTCCAAGTCTTGCTCAGAAAAGCCCGACCTGCTGAAACATCTACAATATTATTCATACTATTTGAAAGCCCCATGCAGAACCTTTGACCCAACATCTGCTCTGGAATACCATGGTGAGGACACAAAACAAGCATACCCTTGAATCTGCCCCAAGTATCATGTAATGTCTCCATTGGTTTCTGCTTGAAGCTCACAATCTCATCAATTTGTTGAGTTGTCTTGTTAGGTGGATGAAACTTGTTATGGAATTTCTTGACTAACTCATCCCAAGTTGCAATAGAGTTTATGGGGAGTGAGTTTAACCATACCTGTGTAGCTCCTGTAACTGAGAATGGAAAGAGCAATAGTCTGATGGCTTCCGAAGTCACATTCGGTTGCCTCTGTGTCTTTCATATTGAGAGAAAGTTCTTCAGGTGCTGTTGTGGATCTTTAACCTGAAACTCAGATAATAATCCCTTATTTTGCAACAAGTGTAGCATGTTGTTAGTAATCTTGAAAGACTCAGCTTGAGTTGCTGGCACAATGATGGCACTTGCCAAATTATCTGGTATGGGTTGTGCCCAGTCATACAGTACACCTTCCTGTGCCTCATACGCCTCTTGCACATTTAACCCAGCTTGCTGGTTTGGTTCGTTTACGTCACCCATGTCGATGTCTAGTTTGATTGGTTATTGAGATTGCTGAATTTGTTTGATAGCCTTGTTACATTCCCGGAAAGTTTGCTCGGGGTCTGAGAGTCCTTCAATTAGTTCTCCAGTCCTTGCAGATTTTCTAGGCATGCACCTGAGTACCCAAATCAACAACCGTCAAAATATTCAATGTAAAGTCTAGAAAGAACCTAACTACACAAGAATCTTGAAGTTCTGTCCATGGCAATTGATAATTTCGTTAATTCCCCGGCAACGGCGCCAAAATTGATTCACATCCAAGCAACGGTCGTAGTCAATATAACCTGGTCTAATAAGTCCAGAATCGATCCCACAGGGAATAAACCTACTAATTACAACTTTCACAACCCAAGAGTACTTCCGAATCGAGTTCCCATAATTTCGAGTATGTGTTTATGTGAATTTCGAACTACTACTTTTCCAAGAATTAAAAAGGTTTAAAAGAAAGAATTAAATGTTGGGTAAAATAATATGGAGAAAGACTAAGGTATTGATTTCCCCTATTGATGGAATCCCTTATCATTATGCTCATAAAAATTGTTAATATATTCTATCAATCATGAATGCTATTGGTATCGTAACCCTCTCCCGAGCAATTACAATAATTTACTTGGGCACTCTCTCGAACTACCCTAGATAACTTTAATTTGAATAGTTCACTTAAGATTGCACCCAAGACTTCGTTATTCCTAACCCCGTCTTTACGCCTAAAGTTATAGATTCCTCCAATAAACTAGGTGTGGTGTTGTTCAACAATATACCTGAATATGCACTATTTTCCAACTTATGCACACTAAATAGGCAGAGCTAATTGGGACGTCTACCAATTAACTATAATGAAGTTGAACAAATAGAAATCTAGCTAACAATTCGTAATCACATAAATGATAAGTTCATCACTCAATAGGTTTCATCAAAACCTTAGAAAACGATTTAGCTACTCATGCTAAAAGAAACAAGAATAATAATTGAATTCATAAATAAATACTTGATATAAAATAAAGGAATGAGTTGAGAGAGTTCTCTCTTACTAATTGTCTTGCAAAAGTAGTGAAAAATAGACAACATACCTCTATTGGGCGAACTAGGAGTTTATATAGAGGTTTTAGGGCTAAAAACTGAATTTGTACACAACTAGGAAAACATTATGCGGCGCCTTCCGCGGTTCGTCCGCGGCCGCGGGCGAACCGCGAACAGAGCAGTCCTCTGATTCTTCCGAAAAGTTCAGAGAGCTTGATTTCTCGCGGTTCATCCGCGGTCGCGAGTGAACCGCGGATGAATAGTACTTTGGATTCTTCTTCAATTCTTCAAGCTCACTTTACTTCAACTCTTCACTTGGCCTTTTCATCAACATGTGACTCCAAAATAGCTCCTTTTAGCATCCAATAGTTCATGTGTACCTATAACACATCAATAAACACTAATTATAACAAAGTGTGATTATTTAGGGTATAATTATAGTCAAATTCACCTATTATCTGCAGGAAAGAGGGGCCTTAGGCAAAAGGATCCTATCTCTCCCCTAAAAAAATATAACATAGGAAAGAAGAAATTGCGCTCCAAAAAATTGTAGGAGATTAAAACACTGAAGAATGTTATTGCTTTCACTAGAACTCTTCATTTACAGCAGGACATGCAAAGCATATAAATAAGACTAAACCACTAACGTTCAACTCCTAAAATGACTCTAACAACTTGCAAGGAATCCTATCCAAATTAACAACTAAGCTGATACTATTCCTATAAAATAGTAACTGAATTATTTGACTTAGTACATAAGTAAAACAGTAAATAAAACATCTAAGATGCACTAATTTTTAACACTCCCCCTTAATGCAAACTTACGATCAATAACTCCAAGAGCAGCTCTAAAATATTCAAACTTAGGCTTTACCAAAGCCTTTGTAAATATATCTGCGACTTGCTCATTTGTAGAAATTCCTTTCAAAACAACTTCTTGATCTAGCACTTTTTCTCGAATGTAGTGATGACGAACCTCAATATGCTTTGTCCGACCATGGAAAATGGGATTCGACGCAAGCTTGATAGAACTTTCATTATCGCAGCATAATTAACTTTGTGCAACATCTCTCTCTCCTATTAGTCTTTTCAACCACATAAATTCTTGCGCACTCATAGTTGCTGCGACATACTCAGCTTCGGTGCTAGATAATGCCACCATAGATTGCTTTTTACTGCACCACGATACCATGGTTGATCGGGTGCTGACACAATATCCTGAAGTTGAATGTCGATCATTCACATCTCTAGCCCAGTCTGCATTGGTAAAGCTGCTTAATATGAATTCTTTTAGTTTTCTATACATAAGACCATGATCAAGTGAACCCTTTACATTATGAAGAATTCTTTTTGCTACATCTAGGTGTGAACTTCTGGACATTGCATGATCTAAGATACAATTCCAATAGAATAAGCAATCTCAGGTCTTGTGATAGTTAAATAAATTAAACTACAAACAAGCTACTGAAAACTTCTAGCATCTTTTAATAGTGTTCCTTCATCTTTCATCAATTTGAGATGTGGCTCCATTGGAGTAGCTTCCTCTTTCGACTCCCCCATGCCAAAAAGCTGCAACAACTTACTTGCATATGCCTTTTTTAAAAACAAAATATCCTTGATTTGTTTTTCAATTTCAAGACCAAGAAAATAGCTAACTTCTCCCAAATTCTTCATCTCAAATTGAACAGAGAGTTCATTTTTCAACTTAGTATAACGACCCGGCCGGTCTTTTTATAAATTTATGCCCCGATCCCCAATTAACTATTTCCCCTAAGTTTATTTCTACTATTGTTGTTTGTTGGGATGTTCGGTTCTAGAATTTGGAGTGTTTTGGGACACTTAGTCCATGAATGAGACCTTTATAGTTGAAAAATGCCTCATATTTGGAATAGTATTAAGACAATGTCGGAACGGCAATCTGATGGTTCTGTTAGCTTTGTTAGGTGATTTCGGGGTTGGGAGCACGTTCGGAATGTATTATGGAGGTCTGTAGCTCAATTAGGCTTGAAATGCCGAAGTTTGGAATTTTTGGAAATCCGATCGATAGGTGAGATTTTGATCCGGGAGTTGGAATGAAATTTTGATAGTTGCAGTAGCTTCGTTAGGTGATTTTGGATGTGTCTACAAAATTTTAGGTCATTTTGACATCGTTTGGTTGGGTTTTTAATAGCATGTAGGTTTCGGATGTTTTGGTTGAAACTTAGGCTTGAATCTGCCATAATTTGATGATTTTTGAGTTTAATGATGCATTGTTATGATTGGAACAAGATCGTATCATGATTTGGAGTATGTTGGGGTTTTTGGTTGAGGTCCTGTGGGCCTCAGGATGAGTCGGGTGATTTAACGGAAGAAAATTGAAGTTGCAGCAGGTCTGATCCTGTGCCTTTTGTTGTTTTTGCTTCTACGGAACTTGGACCGCAGAAGTGGCCAAAGGGTCGCAGATATGATAGATGGCTAGCCAGGGGAGTTCTGCAGAAGTGGACCAATATTCGTAGGAGTGGGCTCGCTGAAGCGAGCCCCTGTTCGTAGAAGCGACGTTAGGTGTCTAGGCGAGGTTCGCAGAAGCTGCCAAGCGACCGCTGAGGCGGTCTCGTAGGTGCGATACCCTAACTGCAGAAGCGGTCATCGCCCGTTAAGAAGGAATCACAGAAGTGATAATATAACCACAGAAGCGATCTCGCCTAAGTGAGTTAGATTTCACAAAAGCGGAAGTTGTCAGTGTCTTATGAGAACAGAAGGGTTCGAAAATTTCAGAACTTTAAACATTGGAGGCTTCAAACTATGAGAGGATTTTAGCGATTTTGAGGAGGGAATCAAGGGGAAACATTAGGTAATCACTCCTAAGCTAATTTTATGTTAATATATTGTTAAACCAAGGATTAATCCTCTGAAAATAGATGATTGAATGTGTATTAATGGAGGATTTTGCTCCAAGCCTGGTTATTGAAAATCCTTAATTTGAATAGGAAAACGAAGTCTGATTTTGCTAAATTTTATATGGTTAGACTCGTGAGAGTATGCGGGTTCTGAAAACGTAAAAATATTTTGATTTCGGGCCGATGACTTTAGGGGTATTTTGGTCATTTCATCTGTGTTCGTGCCGTATCTTTAATTTTATCATTGTAATTAATTACTTACGATGTTATTTACACTATGTAATTGGTTTGACTAGATTTGGGCCACTCGAAGACGGATAGTCGTGGCAAGGGAGTCGTTTCTTCGCGGTTTTGTACCGGGATTGAGGTAAGTGACTAGTCTAACCTTGCGTGGGGGAACCTTCTCCCCTAGGATATATATGTGTTGATTTAAATGCTTTGTACGCAAGGTGACGGGTGTGTACTTGTGCGGATCTTTGTAAAACCGCCTTACTTGAACTGTTCAAATCGTGATATTCTTGTTATTTAATTGATTTAATTGCAAGATTTATCTGGTGATAGCTAGAGAAACATGATTAGATATGATTATTTGTCTAAGTGACTACTTGTCTTAATTGAACTTTCTGGAACTTGTTGAGACTAGATTTGGTGTAGATTGTAGTTGTGTACTTCATATTTCTCTGTGTTTTCCTCTTATTGATTGTGTTTGTGTTTTGTGGACTGCGGGTTTAATTCCCGGAGATCCGATGCTACTAAGGTAAAGGACTGCGGGTTCAATTCCCGGAGATCCTAAGATATTGAGATAAGGATTGCGGGTTCAATTCTTGGAGATCCTGAGATATTGAGATACGGACTGCGGGTTCAATTCTCGGAGATCCCATGATATTGAGATAAAGGACTGCGGGTTCAATTCCCTGAGATCCAGTGGTACCGAGATAAAGGACTACGGGTTCAATTTTTGGAGATCCAGTGAGTCTGATATATGGACTGCGGGTTCGATTCCCGGAGTTCCTGAGTTGTTGAGTATAGAGAGGGACTGCGGGTTCAATTCTCGAAGATCATGGATTTGTTGATTTGTACTTGTTATGTTGCTTTCTCTTTGTTAGCGTGATTGTAGACGGTTGTAGTATTTATCTCATTGATGTTATTTCAGACTTATTCTTATTTGAGCTGTTCAGTATTATTATTATCATTATTTTTATTATTTCACGGTAGGGCCCTGGCCTTCCTCGTCACTACTCCATCGAGGTTAGGCTTCGCACTTACTGAGTACCACCGTGGTGTACTCATGCTACTCTTCTGCTCACTTTTGTTGTGCAGATCCAGGTACATCCGATCAGGTGCACTACAAGTGATTTAGGAGAACTTTCAGGAGACTCGATGTATGATCTGCTATGTCCGCAGATTCGGACGGTCTTCTTCTATTCTTCTTAGTGATATTAGTTATTTCCTTATTTTCGTTGTGTAGACACTCTTGATGTATAGAGACATAGTTTTATTGTTTCTTAGTCTGTGTTGCCCGTGAGTTTTCGGGTCTTGGTGGTTGTTTTTCTTCTGGTATTTGGCGAAATGTATGTGCCAAGCGGCACTTATTAGATTTCTATTATATTATTCCAGTGTTATCTTATCTTTTGTTCATAAATGTGTACATTCCATGTTGTGTTAGGCTTACCTAGTCGCGAAGACTAGGTGCCATCATGACATATTCACAATTCGTGAACTAGGGTCGTGACAAGTTGGTATCAGAGCTCTAGGTTCATAAGAGTCACGGGACACAGATTATAGTCTCACAGATCGATACAGAGATGTCTGTATTTATCTACGAGGGGCTATGTAACTGTTTAGGAAACTCTTCATTTCTTTTGAATTCCTTGTCGTGCGATATTTTAACACCAAATCTAAACTTGTGTCTTCTATTCTCTCATAGATGGTGAGGACACGTGCTACTCATTAGGATCAGCCACACGCGCCCCCTACTACCACCGCCAGAGGCCGGGGTTGTGTTAGAGGTTGAGGACACACACGAGGTGCAGCCACAGCACCACCGCGCACTGCCGCTGAGGCACCACCGGTGGATCAGGTTAGAGCGCAGGCACCTGGTACATCTACTACAGCTGCTACGACTCCAGCACTCCAGGAGACTCCAGCCTATTTATGAGCATGTATACTACTCTAGCTCAGGCGGGGTTGGTTCCTCTTACTGCAAATACATCTTAGGCCGGGGGAGGGGCCCAGACTCCCGCAACCCACACACCTAAGCAGCGAGAGCCCGCGGAGCAGGTTTCGAAGGTTATTACTATACAGCCTACCGCACCGGTACAGCCCGGAGATGGGCCAGCTGCCTCCAAGGACGAGCAGCGTAGGTTGGAGAGGTTCAAGAAATATGATCCCCCCAGTGTTCAGTGGCTTGGCTTCAGATGATGCATTGGGATTTTTGGAGGAGTGTCATCTTACACTCCGTACTATGGGTATAATGGATGCCAGTGGGGTTTCCTTTACCGCTTTTCAGCTTTGAGGGGCCGATTATGATTGGTGGAGCACCTATGAGTTAGATAGTCCAGACGAGTCTACCTCGTTGACCTGGGCACAGTTTTCTGATATGTTCTTGAGGGAGATTGTTCCCCAGAGCCTTAGGGATGCTTGGCGATCAAAGTTAGAGTGGTTGCATTAGGGCTATATTACAGTATCAGAGTATGCTATCAGTTTCACCCGATTAGCTAGACATGCATCGGCCTTGGTAGCCACGGTCCGGGAGAGAGTGCAGAGGTTTATTGAGGGTCTTATTCTGCCTATCTGGTCCAGCATGGCTAGAGAGTTGGAGACGGATGTACTGTATCAGCAGGCGGTGAGTATTTCTCGGCGGATTGAGGGTATGCTCACTAGAGAGCGAGGAGAGAGGGACGCCAAGAGGTATCGTGAGTCGGGTCATTTCTCTGGTGCCCATACTTCAGCAGCCGATTGTTTTGGTAGGGGTTATTCCGGTCATCCAGTTCATTTAGCATTGCCAACAGATGTGACGACCTAAAGGGTCATCACCTATTTTCCTCATTTTCCCCATGCTTTTGAGGCTTTGGAAACCTCATCTTATATTGCCTCGATCTATATGCATAGTCTGGGCATGTAGCCGGAAAGATTTTGTGCTAGAATATGTGAATTCTATTAAAACTTTGAAGAAATTTGATATTAATATTGATGTATTTGACTTCTGTCAACATTTTTGGTAAACGAACCGGACCCAAGATCGGACGGTCCCGGAAGGTCCGTAGGAAAATATGGGACTCGGGCATGCGTCCAGAGTCGAATTCTGAGGCCTAGAGCCCAAGATATGAATTTTTTTGTTGAATTGTTTTTGCAAAAATTATTAAATGACCATGGTATCGGGCTCATATTTTGGTTCCGACGCCCCGTACAAGTCTTAAACATTATTTAAATACTTCCTGCAAAGTTTGACGACATTTAAACGTCGTTTGATGTGTTTTGAACCTTGAGTTCCAAATTTGAAAGTTTATGAAATTAAAGGAAGAAAATCATGAACTTGAGGCTTGATCTTATGAAAATGATGGTATATTGGCAATTTGATCGCGCGAGCATGTTCATAGTATGTTTTAGAAGTTGTGTGCATGTTTGGTTTGGAGCCCGAGGGCTCGGGTAAGGATTTGATAGGCCGTTAGAGAAGATTTTGAAAAATAACACAGTTGGTATTTTCCCCCAATTGGTATATTCGCAATTGCGAAGAAATACTCGTAATTGCGAGAAGACTCAAATTTAGCCTTGGTTCGCAAATGCGAACCAATCTTCTCAAATGCGAAGATGGCAGGGGAACGCATAGGATCGCAAATGTGAGTAAAACCTCGCAAATGCGAAGGACACAGCAAACACACTAAGTTCGCAAATGCGAATTTTATCTCGCAAATGCGAGGCTGACGGACTTGGGCCAAAGTTTGCAAATGCGAGGGCAACAGTCAAGAACCTTCTATGTTCGCAATTTCGAACAAATGTTCGCAATTCCCATATCCGCAGTTGTGCAATATGATACTTAAACGAATTTTCTTTCAAAATCTAACACACCACACAGGATTCTCCAAGAAAAAAATCACTCCAAATCACTTGTAAGTCACATTTTACTTAATTCTTTCAATTCCTAACATCATTAAACATGTTTTCCAAGAGAAATCAAAGGTTTTCACGGTGTAAATTGTTGTTTTTGGGTAGAACCTAGGTTTTTCATGAATTGGAGAATTGGATCTCGATTTGAGGTCCGATTTCAAAATAAACCATATAATTGAACTTGTGAGGGAATGGGTGACCGGATTTTGGTCCGAACCCCGAGTTCCGACCACGTGGAACCGGGGGTATTTTGGGACATTTTGGGTTAAACTTTGAGAAAACCATTTCGAAGCATCCAAACCAATTTATATAGTATTTATTAAAGTAATTGAACCAATTGTGATTATATTCAAGCAAGTTGAAGGTTAAAATTTGAGGTAAAGCTATAATTGAAGGATAATTGGACTTTAAGGCTTAGAGGTAAGTGTTTGATCTATCCTAGCTTGAGGGAATAGGATTAATGTGCTTATTGCTATGTGATAGAGTGCGGTGTATGGGCTGTGGTGACGAGCATCCATACACTGGCGTCTAGCATGACCGTGAGTTGTTTGTTGACATATAATGTGGGTTAATGTGTCAAAATCTTGAACCATTGCCAGGTTGTGAAGTTGATTATTGTTTTCCCTTGCCGGGACTTATTGTGAAGTTGATTATTGCTTCCCTTGTCGGGACTTTATTGTGATGATTATTGTGTCCCTTGCCGGGACAGTTCATATTAATTGTTTCATTCTTTTGTCCTTAACTGTGATTGTTATTTGGGTGAGGAAGGGTGATAATGCACGAAGGGTGATGTCGTGCCTTGTTTTATCGATTATTCACGAAGTATAATGTCGTGCCTTGTTTATTGATCATGCACGAAGGATTATGCCGTGCCTTGTTTTATTGATTATGCACGAAGGGTCATGCCGTTCCTTGTTACTCTGATTACGCACGTAGGAACAATTCCGTGTCGTTTCTAATTGAACCATGCACGTAGGGTCATGCCGTGCCATGGATGTGAGGATGAGAGTAAAAACACAAAGGGTGATGCCGTGCACTTGTATTTGATTATTTAATTAGGATGAGAGTAAAAGTACGAAGGGTGATGCCGTGCAATTATTTGAATTTCTTGCTTTGGTGATAGCTGTTTTTACTACACTTTAATTCTCTTTACTGATACATTATATGTTGTTGATTGTGTTTCCCCAACATGATATTCCTCTGTTAATTATGTTACTTGGTAATTCTATTATTTTGTGGAATATACATATATAGAACTGCACAGGTTTATGTGAGTGTCTGGTCCTAGGATTGTCACTACTTCGCCGAGATATGCCAGGCACTTACCAGCACATGGGGTAGGATTGTGCTGATACTGCACTTCTGTGCATTTTTGCACATGTCCAGGTTTCGAGCATGAGCAGCAGCAGCAGTAGAGTATTTTGTGGGATATCTGTGCTTCCGAGACCGAGGTAGCTCAGGCGTCCACAGGCCCGACGTCTCTTCTATTTATCTTATTATTGCTGTTGTCTCATTGTTCTTAGATAGACAAACGTTTATTATTTTCTTTCAGACCAGTATATGTAGTATTCCTTAGTAGTTCGTGAGTTGGTGACTCCACATCTTGGATGGAGGATTATTTCAGTTGTTTTACATTATTATTATTCATCTCTAATTCGAAAGACTTCCGCACTTAACAAATTGAGTAATTATTTCTTGCTATTAAATATGAGAACTACAAATGATGGTATGAACAGGAAAATGTTGAATGAATTGGCTTGCCTAGCTACCACGAGTAGGCGCCATCACGATCCCGATGATGGGGGAAAATCTGGGTCGTGAAAAGTTTGTATCAGAATTCTAGGTTACATAGGTCTTGCCACTAATGAACAAGCTTAGTAAAGTTTGAGGGGTAGGTATGGAGATGTTTGTAATTATTCTCCAGAGTCTATTGAGTTAGGAAAAAAGTCTCTCATTTGTTCCTTTTTTCATGCGATTTGTTCCTCAAAAACTAATTGAATTTCTACTCTGTCCTTTTGTAGATGGTGAGGACACGCGCTTCTTCATTCGGTGATCAGCAGCCTGAGCCCCAGGCATCTCCCGTGAGGGGCAGGGGTGAGGCTGTATCGAAGGCCGTGGTAGGGGAAGAGTTCAACCCCAGGCAGCGATTCCAGAGGTGGAGCCTCGTGTTGAGATTGGTGAGGAGGTTTGAGTCCCAGCAGCTCTAGTGGGCCCAACTCAGGTCCTAGGGGAGGTTTTATTTACCCCGGATCTTCGGGAGGCTCTGGTCAGAATAGCGGGTTTTATGGACAGTGTTGCCAGAGCAGGCTTATTACCAGCTGAACCAGCCACTTCTCAGGCTGGAGGAGGGGTCCAGACTCCTGTTGCACGTACTTCGGAGCCAGTAGCTCCCCAGCCTCAGGCACCAGTGGTTCAACCAACTATGGCCACTTAGTCAGGTACCACAGCTCAGGCTAGAGATGGAGCGGTTCTCCAAGCTGTTTACCACTACTTTCAGCGGTGCCACATCAGAGGATCCCCAAGACTTCTTATTCAGTTGCCATGAGATTCTCAAAACTATGGGAATAGTGGAATCCAATGGAGTTAATTTCTGCACATTCAGGCATTCAAGATCCGCCAAGACTTGGTGGAGAGATTACTGTTTGACTCGACCACCATGGTCCCTGGCTTTGATATGGGACCAGTTTGCGGAGTTATTTGTGCAGAAGTTTCTCCCTGTTACCTAGCGGGAGGCACTTCGGAGGCCGTTTGAGCGCCTCCAGATGGGTATTATGACTGTTACCCAGTATGAGATGAGGTTTGTTGATCTGGCACGTCATGAGATTGTGATACTCCCCACAGATCGGGAGAGGGTCCACAGGTTTATAGATGGGCTAAATCAGCCGATTCGACTTCAGATGTCTCTGGGAGTCGGGAGTGACATATCTTTTTAGGAGGCAACTAATGCAGCTCGTAGAGTTGAGATGGCTCTTGCTCGGGGAGGTGGTTATCCTTCAAACAAGAGGCCTTGCCATTCCGGTAGATTTAGAGGTACTTCTTCTGGAGGCAGGGATTCTTATGATAGGGGCTAGTCTTCTAGGCCTTTTCAGTCAGCCCTCCAGGCTTTGCAGGGTGGTCCAGGTGATTGTGGGGTTCGTGAACAGTATTCAGATCAGCCTCCCATCAGTGCTCAACCTCTTCAGAGTGTTCGTGAGGGCCACTCAGGTCGTCAGGGCCAGCAGCCCTCTCAGCTGAAATGTTGTTACGGTTATGGTAACCCATGTTATTTTTTCATGTTTTGCCCTCTAGCAACGAGCAACACTCAGCAGTGGGGTCCTTGACCCATGATTCAGGCCCCAGCTGACCCACGACCTGCCCAGGTAGCCAGAGGCGGGGGTAGAGATCGTAAGGGTGGAGGTCGAAACCGTCCCGCCAGAGGTAGAGGTCAGCTAGTGGATGACCGTCCCAGAGACATATCTCAGAGGGGCGGTAATGATCCCCAATTTTATGCTTTTCCAGCTAGGCTAGAGGTAGAGGCATCAGATGCTGTGATTACAGGTACCATTCTTGTTTGTGATAGAGGTGCTTCACTACTATTTGACCCTGGGTCTACATATTCATATGTGTCTTCCTACTTTGCACCATACCTGGCCGTGCCTAGCTATGCCCTGGATATTCCAGTTTATGTGTCTACACCAGTGGGTGACTCTATAGTAGTCGACCGGGTGCATCGTTCTTGCATGGTTATATTTGGGGGTCTTGAGACCCGTGTTGATTTATTGCTAATAGACATGGTGGATTTCGATGTCATATTGGGGATGGACTGGTTGTCCCCGTATCATGCTATCTTAGATTGTCATGCCAAGACAATGACATTAACCTTGCCAGAATCACCCCGACTAGAGTGGAGAGGGACCTCAGGCCACTCCGTTCGCAATGTTATTTCCTATGTTAAGGCTTGACTCATGGTCGAGAAGGGGTGTCTAGCTTATTTGACATATGTTCATGATTCCAGCGCAGAAATGCCTTCTATAGATTCAGCTCCTATTGTACGGGAGTTTCCCAAGGTTTTCCCTTCAGACCTACCGGGCATGCCACCCGATAGGGATATTCATTTCTGTATTGATCTGGCATCGAGCACTCGGCCCATCTCCCTTCCACCCTATTGCATGGCCCCACCGGAGTTAAAGGAGTTAAAAGATCAGTTACAAGACCTTCTAGAAAAGGTCTTTATCAGGACTAGTGTTTCTCCCTAGGGTGCACCTGCGTTATTTGTGAAGATGAAGGATGGCTCGATGCGGATGTGTATTGATTATCGGTAATTAAACAAAGTGATGCTAAAGAACAAGTATCCACTACCGAGGATTGATGATTTGTTTGACCAGCTCCAAGGAGCGAGGGTGTTCTCGAAAATAGACTTGAGGTCCGGCTACCATCAGCTGAAGATCAGGGCGGCTGACAGTCCTAAGACAGCCTTTCACACTAGGTACATGCACTATGAATTCTTGGTCATGTCTTTCGGGTTGACCAATGCTCTAACAGCATTTATGGAGTTGATGAATCGGGTGTTTAGCCCTTATCTAAATCTGTTCATGATAGTCTTTATAGATGATATCCTGCTATACTCATGCAGCCAGGAAGAGCACGAGCAGCACCTCAGAGTGGTTCTTCAGACTCTGAAGGATAATTAGTTGTACGCCAAGTTTTCAAAATACGACTTTTGGTTGAATTCAGTGGCATTTATGGGTCATATCGTATCACAAGAGGGTATTCAGGTGGACCCAAAGAAGATTGAGGCAGTCCAGAATTGGCCTCGACCAGCATTAGTGACCAAGATCCGAAGTTTTTTAGGGTTAGCAGGTTACTACCGTCAATTTGTAGAGGGGTTCTCTTCTATTGCAGCTCCGATGACCAGGTTGACCCAGAAGGGGGCCCAGTTCAAGTGGTCAGATGAGTGTGAGGCGAGCTTCCAGAAGCTCAAGACAGCCTTGACTACAGCACCAGTGTTTGATATTACCTACGGGTGCCGGGCCTTACACAGTTTACTGTGATGCATCCCGTACGAGGCTTGGAGCGGTATTGATGTAGGATGGTAAGGTTATTGTTTATGCTTCGAGACAGTTGAAAATCCATGAGAAGAATTATCCAGTTCATGATCTTGAGCTGGCACCAATGGTTCATGCCTTAAAAATCTGGAGGCATTATCTATATGGTGTGGCGTGCGAGGTGTACACGGATCACAAGAGCCTACAGTATTTATTCAAGTAAAAGGAATTTAATTTGCGACAAAGGATATGCTTAGAGTTGCTGAAGGACTATGATGTTACTATCCTATATCACCCAGGTAAGGCCAATGTGGTGGTCGATGCGTTGAGTAGAAAGTCTGCCAGCATGGGTGGTCTCGCTTATATTCCGGTCAGTCAGAGACCACTTGCTCTAGACGTCCAGGCCTTAGCCAATCGGTTTGTGAGACTAGACATTTCAGAGCCAAGCAGGGTGTTAGCTTACACGATCGCTCATTCATCTCTATTAGAGCGTATCCGTGAGAGGCAATTTGATGATCCTCATTTGCGTGACTTGAGGGATACTGTACAGCGAGGAGGTGCCAAGAAGGTAACTCTGGATGATGATGGAGTATTGAGATAGCAAGGGCGAGTTTGTGTGCTCAATATGGAGGGGATTCGAGAGTTGATCTTAGCGGAGGCCTACAGTTCACGATATTCTATTCACCCGGGCACCGCGAAGATGTATTAGGACTTACGGCAGCACTATTGGTGGTGTATGATGAAGAAGGACATCGTTACGTATGTCGCTCGGTGTCTAAACTGTCAGCAGGTGAAATATGAGCACCAGAGGCCTGGTGGTGTATTCTAGAGAATTGAAATTCTCGAGTGGAAATGGGAGCGGATCACAATGGACTTCATTACTGGGCTTCCTTTAACTCGTAGGGGATTTGATGCTATTTAGGTCATTGTTGATAGGCTGACCAAATCAGCACACTTCATTCCAGTATCTGCCTCTTATTCATCAAAGAAGCTAGCAGAGATTTACATCAGGGAGATTGTTCGCCTTCATGGGGTGCCGGTATCTATCATCTCAGATCGGGGTACGCAGTTTACCTCACATTTCTGGAGAGGGGTCCAGCAGGAGTTAGGCACCCAAGTTCGATTGAGTACAACTTTTCATCCTTAGATGGACGGTCAGTCCGAGAGGACTATTCAGATCCTAGAGGACATGCTCCGAGCCTGTGTTATTGATTTTGGAGGCTTGTGGGACTAGTTTTTGCCATTATCAGAGTATGCCTAAAACAACCGCTACCAGTCTAGCATTCAGATAGCTCCGTATGAGGCATTGTATGGTAGGCGATGTCGATCTCCAGTCGGATGGTTTGAGCCGGGAGAGGCTCGATTTTTGGGTACAGACTTAGTTCAAGAGGCCTTAGACAAGGTCAAGACTATACAGGAGAGATTGTGTTCAGCTCAGTCCAGACAGAAGAGTTATGCGGATCGTAAGGTTAGAGATGTTGATTTCATGGTTGGTAAGCGGGTATTTCTCTGGGTATCTCCTATGAAGGGCGTGATGAGGTTCGGAAAGAAGGGAAAGCTCAGCCCTAGGTATATTGGTCCAGTTGAGATTCTTGACCGAGTGAGAGAGGTGGCTTACAGACTAGCACTGCCACCTATCTTATCAGCCGTACATCCAGTTTTTCATGTATCTATGCTTCGGAGGTACCACGGCGATCCCACACATGTGTTAGACTTTAGTACTGTCTAATTGGACAATGATATATCTTACGAGGAGGAGCCGGTGGCCATTTTAGACCAACAGGTTCGACAGTTGAGGTCGAAGAGTTTTCCTTCTGTGTGTGTTCAGTGGAGAGGTCAGCCTCCTGAGGCATCGACCTGGGAGTCTGAGTCTGATATGCGAAGCCGTTACCCACATTTGTTCCCCGACTCAGGTACTTCCTTCTCTTATTCATTCGAGGACGAACGATTATTTTAGAGGTGGAGGATGTGACGACCCAAAGGGTCATCACCTGTTTTTCTCATTTGCCCCGTGCTTTCGAGGCTTTGGAAACCTTATTTTATATTGCCTTGATCTACATGCATAGTCCGGGTATGTAGCCGGAAAGATTTTGTGCTAGAATATGTGAATTCTATGAAAAATTTGAAGAAATTTGATATTAATATTGATATAGTTGACTTCGGTCAACATTTTTGGTAAACGGACCCGGACCCGAGATCGGACGGTCCCGGAAGGTCCGTGGAAAATATGGGACTCGGACATGCGTCCGGAGTCGAATTCTGATCCTAGAGCCCAAGATATGAATTTTTTTGTTAAATTATTTTTGCTGAAATTATTAAATGAAAATTGATGAAATGACCATGGTATCAGGCTCGTATTTTGGTTTCGACGCCCGGTACAAGTCTTAAACATTATTTAAATACATCCTGCAAAGTTTGACAAAATTTGAACGTCGTTTGATGTGTTTTGAACCTTGAGTTCCAAATTTGAAAGTTTATGAAATTAAAGGAAGAAAATCAATAACTTGAGGCTTAATCATATGAAAATGATGTTATATTGGCGATTTGATCGCACGAGCAAGTTTGTAGTATGTTTTTGAAGTTGTGTGCATGTTTGGTTTGGAGCCCGAAGTCTCGGGTAAAGTTTTGATAGGCCGTTAGAGCAGATTTTGAAAAATAACACTGCTGATATTTTCCCCCAGTTGGTATCTTCTCAATTGTGAAGAAATACTCGCAATTGCGAGATGACTCAGATTTAGCCTTGGTTCGCAAATGCGAAGATGGCAGGGGAATGCATAGGATCACAAATGCGAGTAAACCCTCGCAAATGCGAAGGACTCAGCAAACACACTAAGTTCGCAAATGCGAATTTTATCTCGCAAATGCGAGGCTGACAGACTTGGGCCAAAGTTTGCAAATGCGAGGGCAACAGTCAAGAACCTTCTATGTTTGCAATTGCGAAAAAATGTTCGCAATTCCCATATCCGCAGTTGTGCAATCTGATACTTAAACGAATTTTCTTTCAAAACCTAACACACCACACACGATTCTCCAAGAAAAAGATCACTCCAAATCACTTGTAAGTCACTTTTTACTTAATTCTTTCAATTCCTAACATCATTAAACATGTTTTCCAAGAGAAATCAAAGGTTTTCATGGTGGAAATTGTTGTTTTTGGGTAGAACCTAGGTTTTTCATGAATTGGGGAATTGGACCTCGATTTGAGGTTCGATTTTGAAACGAACAATATGAGTGAACTCGTGACGGAATGGGTGACCGGATTTTGGTCCGAACCCCAAGTTCTGACCACGTGGGACCAGGGGCATTTTGGGAAATTTTGGGTTAAACTTTGAGAAACCATTTTTAAGCATCCAAACCAATTTATATAGTATTTATTAAAGTAATTGAACCAATTATGATTAGATTCAATCAAGTTGAAGGTTGAAATTCGAGGTAAAGCTATAATTGAAGGATAATTGGACTTCAAGGCTTAGAGGTAAGTGTTTGATCTATCCTAGCTTGAATGAATAAGATTAATGTGCTAATTGCTATGTGATCGAGTGTGGTGTATGGGCTGTGGTGACGAGCATCCATACACTGGTGTCTAGCATGACCGTGAGTCGTTTGTTGACATATATTGTGGGTTAATGTGGGATGTTTTTAAGTCAAAATCTTGAACCCTTGCCGGGTTGTGAAGTTGATTATTGTTTTTCCTTGCCGGGACTTATTGTGAAGTTGATTATTGCTTCCCTTGCCGGGACTTCACTGTGATGATTATTGTGTCCCTTGGCGGGACGGCTCATATTAATTGTTTCATTCTTTTGCCCTTAACTGTGATTGTTATTTGGGTAAGTGTGAGCACATGATTTTTGCACTAGGTGAGTAAATTCCAAAATTAAAATAAAATAATATTTTTGAGTGTAATTGCATGTCTTGTTTGAAACTAGATATATTTTGTGTGTTTGAATAATTAGAAATTAGAAAATCAAAAAAAAAAAAAAAATAGGAGAAATACATGTACTTGGATTGAGTAGTTAAAAGAAAATTAACAATAAATAGCTTTAATTAGCGAAATATAGTAGAAAATAGGAAGAAATAACAGAAAAATTGGAAAAAATAAGAAATTAATAGAATTTGAGTAATTGGAAAAGAATATAAAAATAAGAAATAAAATACAACAAGAAAATATGTAAAAATAATTAAAATACCAGAAAAAATACAAAAATACATAGGTATAATTACATTGGGCCAAAAGAAATTGAAATCAGTGGACCAATACCCTAGCCCAAAGGTACCGCTCCAGTTCACTAAGTGACAAGTGATCTCAGCCATCCAATTGGATGAATTCAATGGCTGAGATAATTGACCAGAACTAATTAGTTAATTAAATAAAAAGACTGATCTGAGTCGTCCATTTAAGTTAATCTGATGGATGAAAGTTGTGTTCTCGTTTATAATGAGACGGCGTCGTTTATGTAACGCCTGGTCTTGACCGTTGATCATTAGAGAATCAACAGCCAAGATCACCTTAGTAGACACGACTATATAAGGCTTATGTCTCTGTAGAGACAGGCCATTTGCAAATATCCAAAACCCTAGCCGCCCCCTCTCTCCCACCTTTCTTCTTCATCTCCTCACTCTGCACCTTGCTGGCCATGGAGGCCACCACCCTCCACTGTGGTCTCCGGCCACCTCTTTACCCCTCATTTTCCCTTATCATCTTTTTCACCTCAAACACCACCCAAAACTCCGAGAAACTTTGAAACCCTCCCATGTTCTTGGATTTTCGGTCATCAAAGTCCATCTCTGGTGACCACAACCTATGAAAACCCACTACAAATCAACACCACAAGACCACCTCAGCCCGATCTATCCCCCCACGACCTTGGTTTAACTCGAATCTGCCCTGATCTTCTCGAATATCCAAAAAGAAGTCGTCGGAACCCTAACTCCGGCGACTCAAACTAAAGCCCCTCCCAAGATCTCACCTTTACCTCCTTCTGAATACCCCCTCCAAACCAAATCTCAAAAAGACTTCACCTTGAAGTTTAACAAAGAAAACCAGAAAAAAGGAAACTAAGAAAAGAAATAAAGAAAAAAAAAAGAAAAAAAGAAGCTTGAAAAGGAGAGTGAAAAGAGTGAAAAAGGGAAGCTCAGGGGACCGGCCCTGCAAGCTAAGTCCCTCTCCCTCTCTATTTCTTTACTTTCTTTCTTCTATTTTATATCTTTTGTCTTGATGTTTTTATTTATTTCTCTGTTTTAAAGATCTTAATGTCCCCTGTGGTTCTTCATCTTCTGTCAGTATTAGGGTTTTTCATTTGGTTCATTTTCATGTTTTTCCTTTATTTTGTTGTTTCGATCATGTTTTGTTTCTCTGAGTTGAAAGATCTATCTCGATTTCACTTCTGTTCTTCTCTTCTGTTCCTTTAACTTTAGTACTAGTTTAGTTGCTTGACTTTTACTTTTCTTCATCTTTATATTAGGTTGTCTTTTACTAGCTTTCAATAGCTTGAATGTTCTTCTTCTGTCTCTTTGCATGTATAGTTTTAGTGTTAGGTTTAGCCGTTTAATTCCTCATTCCCCTTCATCTCCTATATTAGGGTTATTTTGTTTTATCTTTGTTCATTTCTCTATTTCTAATGATCTCCCTCTTCTTCTTCATTTCATGTTTATACTAGGGTTTTTCCTTAAAGATTGGTTTACATCACCTCTTCTATGCTTTCATCTGCTAAATAAGTATGCTAATATGATTCTGCTTCTCTTTATGTCACTTTACATTATACATGTAGGATTCTTCTCTACTGTTTCTCCATGTTCTTCTGTTCTTTGTCTTCATCTTATCAATTACATGTATATATCAAGTTAGGGTTAGTATTTGGAAGTGGATTCTGATTACCATTCTTATGTTACTCTGTCAAGGTCCATTGATCTTATGTTTGTTATAGGCTATTCTGCATTCTTCTTGACTGTTTTGTGAGATTTAGCTTCTATGTGTTTATGCCCATGAACTCTAAGTGTTTTGGGTCTTTCAGTGAATCATCTAACATAAATTGGGTGTAACTAAGTCTGATTGATGTTAATTGACACTTTGCTACATGAAATTGAGTTATGTGAGTTGATTAGTTAAGATTCAACACTATCAAACGTCCCTTCTGAGTTTTAATTAATTGATGAACAATGTTTGGTTTCATGTGGCTATTTTTGCAATTGTATGTTGAAATGGCTGAGTTTGCAATAGTTTATTGTTAGTATGAACAACGTTAATGCCCATTATCCTTAGGGGAATTGGTTATCGCTGCAATAGTACTAAGTTCCATAAAATGGCTAATTTTGAAATAGGTTAAAACTGAAAATCAAATAACAATAGGTTATAAGATAAATAAGTGACTAAGAGTGGTCAATTTTGTAATTTACCAACTCTACAAGGTCCTACACATACTGGCCCATCCTTAAATGGGCTAGTTGTGTAAATTGGTTTAAGTCTGCAAGTTCAGACTTACCAAGGCTAAAATTGAGCCCTGAATCACAGGTGGTTAGGTCTGCAAAGGCCTTAGCCCAGCCTGTGTTCAGCAAATGGGCTTCAATTGCCCAAGCCAAGTCTCAACATGAGACTGGCTAAACTTTAAATAGTCTAAGTATAGCAAATAAAGCAGGCTAGTCCTGCAATTAGTTTAGAAATGAAATAAAAGTCTTTAATTAGCTGAAAATGAAGCAAAATGGGTTAAAATTGAAATAGATTTTTAAGCTAGAATTGGCCAGTCCTTAAATACCAATGCAAGGACTGGCCCTTAGTTAAATAAGTCCAAAAATGCTGAAACCTGACCTAGGTAGGTCGGGTAATTTAGCAGTGCCTTTAAGGACATAAAAGGAACACAAATTGGTAAAATGGTGGATTACATAGAACACATAGGGACATGGGACTCATTTGTACTCCTGATTTCTGTAATTTTGCAGAGATTGAGGGGTATAATGGTCTCCCTAAAAAGGGAAATCAGTAAAAATCTATAACTAATAAGGACACTTTGGTAAAAGCTTAGGAATAGAATCAAAAAGAACCTTCCAGCACATGCTGGAAGGGATCTTATAACAAAAAATGGGGTGTAAGTGTAGATTTAGTAATTTTTAAGGGGGAAGAAATGGAATTAACTCCTATTCTTTCCCCCCAAGAAATCTGCCAATCTATACCTATAAATACCCCCTAAAAAGACTAAGTAAGGGCTGGTTTTTCAATAGAGAAGTTCAGAGTAAAAATATAATAGTTAATAGCAAGTAGCTTTCCTGCATTTTTCGAGTGAGAATATCTGGTTTAGCTGCCTGTTTTTTGTGGTTTTCTGCTCGAGTTCTGCTTGGATCTCTTATCTGCTTGTTGCTGTGGTTTTCTGCTCATCTAAGATTAAATCTTACGTTGTTGCATTGCCTTTGTTCGAGTCTGTTGCTGATTACTTGCCCTTAATCCCCTAGAACTCATTGGCTTCTATTTTGTTGAATCAGGTACATTCCTTTGTTCGATTTGAAGATGTAATGTTGAATTGCTGAATAGAAATGAAGTTCAAGTGTTGAATCATATGTTGTTATGTATTTTTAGTTTACTTTCTTTTCGTTAATAGTTTAGTATAACCTGATTTGTAATTTAAATGTAGTGTAGTATGTATGAGTGGAAAAACAAAACAAAAATAGTGTAATAGATAGATTAATAGTAATACTGTAGTGAAGATAGTATATCACCTAGTAAGAGTAGGTAAAACTCTTAAAACAAGTCAATTAATTATAGTCTAAATTACTAACAGCTCTATCACAATCGTATTATAAGTCATAGAGTTAATCACGTTGTGGATCTATATTTAGATATAAATAAGTTTAGAAGAAGAGAAACGTTAAGTTCAAGTCATGATTCATTCACAATTGGATTAATAACACAGTAATTAGTTAGAGTCGTAGTAAAATCAGCGGTATACTTATGCTTAAGTCTTTGAATCACCTAAATGTAGACACTCGGGTTACCATAATTATGCAATTGGACTGTTTAAATCATGCTCATGTAGTTAGTTAGTTTTAAAGATCAAAGTCCAGATTTGAGTAATTAAAAAGGGGAAACAATCAGATGAAGTAAATATTAGGGTGAGACTGGCTTTGAGAATATCAAATAGGCTTAATTCGTATTACATCAGTAGTATAACAGTGGAGTTGTAAATAACTCATCTTATCTTTAGACAATCATCATGCTCTCCACATATAGTTAGCCTTTTAATCTCTGAGTAGTAAGTAATTCGAATGTTAGCATAGATTCCTCATTAGAAATAAAAGTGAGGTCAATTTTAATTCGGTTCTCATGTGTATTTGACAATTAGGAGTTGGAATTAACACTGATAATTTGTATACTAATTTTCTCCTTTGACAAATAAAAGTGTAATTCATTGATTCCAGATTTTTATGTTTGCTTTCAGTTACTTATTTTCATTAGTATTGTTTCAATTCGTTTTGGGCCTAATATGGAACATGGGCCTCAACTATAATACAAACCTAATTGGGCTATCAAATAGAAGCCTGAAGACAGCCTGGGTATCTAAGACCCATGCAAATATGGTACTTGTTTAAAAGAGAGTGCAAGGGCCCAGGCCCAATAAAGGCAATGATAGCGGCCTGGACTCGATGCTGAAGCGATAATGTAACTAAGGAAAAACCAATATAGATAACTTAGTCTGTACACTTTAAGATTAAACCTTTAAAAATTAAATTGGGATGAGCCTCATACGACACCAAATAGTGGGGCCCCCTTTAGTAACCAAGTAAAAAATATAAATAGAATCGGGAAATCTACTAGTAAATTTCATAGCTTCTAACAAAAGAATTAAAAGCTGATAGACTCTATTAGGCACGGTTTAATACACCTTCCTTACAAACGAGTGTGTACTTGGTGCGACTCAAATCCCAAATCCTGGTAAAGCCGAAATGTACAAAAGGTCATAGGCGTACTGGTTGCGGTGTGACTCGAGGTACGTTTTCACAATGTCACAATTCCTTTTAAAATATTAAAGTAAAAGCACATACATATTGTTTAAAATCTATAACAAGTCAAATAAGATTGAGAACGACGGTTGAGCGACCGTGCTAAAACCACGAAATTCGGGAATGCCTAACACCTTCTCCCGGGTTAATAGAGTTCCTTATCCAGGCCTTTGTTTTGCGGACTGTAATAACAGAGTCAATTTCCTCGGATTCGGGATTAACCGGTGACTTGGGACACCATTATCTTCCCAAGTGGCGACTCTGATAATTAAATAAAGATCACGAACCGATTGTCCTTTATGTGGAAAAACTCCTTCCTCTTTGTTATTATATCTATCTCGGGTATTTGAACATTGAGGTATACCCTATGTATCTTTCCGAATGGATCGGTACAAAAGTCAAGTATGGGGGGTAGTAAAAAGGGAGATATGACAGCTCTGGCGACTCCACTGGGGATCCCAACCCAGAACTTCGATTTCAGGGTTTAAAAACTCGAGCTCCTTAGAATCGTTGTCCTTGATCTTATTTCACTTTGTTATATGTTTCGAACAACATGCTATGTGTTTTACCGCTTTGATATTACGTGGATCGTATATAAATTATGTTGAAAACCCTTCTCTTCTTCACCCCCGGGGATGTGCTTACTGGTTGAGACTCCCATTTCTGTTAAGTTACACCTGAATTAAGAAACAGTGGCCGGATAAGTTACAAAGCCGATTGATTCCGCGAGTCACCGGTATGTAGCCCCCTCCTCGATTCGAGTGGTCCGCTCGGGTACACGGTCTAGCACTCTATGAAACTATAAGATGTTGAACATAGGTCTAAGACGATTATTTGCATCATATCTGACTTAGAGGACTCAACACAGGGGTTGGGTCCTTCTAGGACAGGTGACCCGGTAATTAAAAGACCGAGCATATTATGTGTTGCATTTTTATTGTCCTTGATCGTTATGTGGACCGGCAAAATTCTCGAGGATAGAAAGGTGTTCAATAAAAGAGAGAAATAAGAACTAGTGATAAAAGTGCAGGCGGAAAATTTTGAAAAAAAAAAGAAAAAATGGCTATATTGTTGAAATAATTGGTCAACTAATCTGACCGAACTACGCAGGTTTGATTCTCGCCATTAGGTGGGATACATAGGCAACCCTTGAACGGGTCCAACCACATTTTTATAAAAAGACCAAAAATATTTTTGTTTCAAATAATCGGAGTGATCGCTATTTTTGGAAATGGCCGAATGTTCTGAAAGAACGCCGGAAGGCTGTTTTGGCAAAAATGGCCACTTCGAGATTCGTGTCTCTTTCTTTTCAAAAATGAAAATTTGCATTGAAAAAGATTTTTCTCTTTTCTAAATAAAATCGCCTTAATAAAATGTGCAGGATGAGCGCAATACAGAATCAACCTTTCGCCTTAATGAATAAAATCCCTTTGGAGCTAAGACTATGGTGGAACGACATGGGAATAGAAGGTCAAATTTGGGTCAAAGGCTACTTAAAATATCTCACGGGCTTATTGGACATAATTCCCCGAGGCGACATAATCAGAGCACTGGTCACATATTGGTATCCTGCACACAATGTACTACATCTTCCGGACTTTGAACTCACTCCCACTCTGGAGGAAATTGCTTTCTACATAGTGAAGAATGAGGTCCCCTTAAAAGAAAAATACATGATGGCCCCGAGAGCAGTAACGGTGCACCGCTTCTTGGATTCTTTGAAAATTGCTAGAAACGTCCACAACGAGGATTTAGCCAATGGATTTTGCTCCCTGAACTTCATTTATAGCAGATATGGACATGTCGGGGTTTTCAACGACTCCACGAACAAGCTTTGTAGCAAGTCAGACCGGGCAAAATGCGAGGAGCATCGATGGTTTGCTTTCTTAGTTGCGTTTCTCGGGGTTATCATATTTCCGAGAAAAGATGAGCACATCGATATAAAGGTTGCCGGGGTAGCAAGCACTTTGGTAGAAGAAGATAAATGTACTCTGGCTCAAATGATTTTAGCAGACATCTATCGTGCCTTGACTACATGCAAAATAGGGTCCAACTTCTTTGAGGGATGCAACTTGATTTTGCAAATCTGGTTGATAGAACACCTATGCCATCATCCTTCGTTCTCAAGCTATGAGCCGACTGAAAGAACGTGCCTCGAAGAATTTTACACGAGAACAAAAGAAGTTAAGTTGCCGGAGGGAGTAAAGGACTGGATTTCACATCTACGATCATTGACCGACGGCCAGATCGATTGGGCATATGATTGGTTGCCCCTCAACGAGGTGATTTATATGCTGACAGAAGGGTTACACTTTTTTATCATGGGATTAAAAAGTATACAGTCTTATACCCCGTACAAGGCCTTGCGACAGCTTGGTAGATGGCAAGTTATACCAAAGGATGGGGACCTCAGTTTGCAAGTGATAGAGATTAGTCCGGATGGGCAATTCCCGGAAGCAAAGGTCCGACATATTTGGAATGAATGTCAAAACTTGAAGGTAGAGACTTGTGTGCAGAACAGAGCTCAATGTGAAGTGTCGTCAGGGTATTCAGCATGGTATCGACGGGGTATTGAGCATGACAGGCCTTCGAAAAGACCTCACTTGCAAGATCTGGTGGAGCAATCTAAGGAAAACAGGAATTGGGCGGCCAAAGAAAGTGAATACAAGGCCAAGATCATTTTGCTGGAAGAACAATTGAGAAATCTCCAGTTTGAGAGCGGTTTGCAGGCAGCATCCGACGAAGGAGAGAAAAAGCAGCTGAAGTGAGAAAACAAAATTCTGAAGGCTCAGGTTGCTAAAATGAAAATTGCATCCGAGACCCCTGTTCGCTTAGCTCGAGAAGAGAAATTGATTGAAACTCTTCGGCGCAAAGTGAATGACTACAACTTCGACTTAGACAAAGCAGAAAAGGAGTTAGTCAGGGCTCGGAGGCAACTGGCCAAAAATGCCGAGGAAAGAGCCAAGTTGGTTCAGCAGCTACAGGATAAGCATGAGTTTGAGGTAGCTCGACCGAGAAAGAAAATCATCACAGCCACTGTCAAAAGTAACAAGATCATCAAAGAACTCGAAGAAGAAAGAGAACATTATTACACGACTATGGCTCAGCTAGAGTTTGAGCTACAATAAATACAAAAGGAGAACCAGCGTACTTTAGATGCTCGCACCGAACAGATCAGCCGATTACTTCAAGAGAAAGGCGTTATTCAAGAAAGAATTGTTCATATTGCTCAGTACATCACTCGGAAGAGCTAGCTGTGTTAAGACATGTCTCGGGCAACATTTGTGTCAGCCGTGAAGTTCTTTGTACAGCAAGTCATGTGCGACCTAGATAGGCTCCAAAGGGGATTAGCATATAGGCCTGCGGCAAGACCGAACGATGTCTCGCGGGCACTAGGAGCATTAATCTATTCATAGGGCATGCATTCTGTATTCATAATTCTTTGCATTAGTAGCACAACACCATCTTGTAAACCAATGTTTTTGAAATATCAATGAGAAATCAAGAGTTGTTGTCAATCCTTTTGCTTTATGTCAATTCTTTATTTATGATAGGCAAATAAATAGGAACGCAAATCAATAAAGAAAATAAGAAGAAGAGAAAGAAAGAAAGAAAAAAAGAAAAAAAAAGAGAATAAAAAAAAGAAGCAAGAAAGGAAAAGAAAAAGGGGAGAGAATGATGAGGTTGGTTAAAAATGAAACAAAAGCCGGGATGATGCATGACGATCAAAGGCAAAATTGTGATTATTCCAAATTGTTGCATCTTATCATGTGCTAACCACTAACGGGTGTTGCTATTTATGAGAACCAGATTCTAGCTGGCAACTGGCATTCTGGCTACTCATCCCTACAACACAAGATCTAAGACAATGACAAAGGTCGTATCTTAAGAAATTGAACCAACAGTCATGGACCCCGTCCAAGAGGAGGAAGTTGTGGACGTGACGAGAATGAAAGAAGAAATGTACAAGCTTAAACAGCAGATGGCTGAGATGTACCAAGCTTGGTCAAGGGGTCAACCCTTGCCTACTTATCCCGCTAACCCAGCATACGTCCCTCCATTCAATCCCAACCCTGAACCACCCACTATGAACTCATCCTCTACATATCCAGACTATTACTACTATTATGCCTCCACCTCTCAGGTACTACCACCACAGTCAAAACTAGTGTCACCCCAGCCACCACAGGTCGCCCCGATATATGTAGCACCTCCACCTGCCGTCTTGCATAAGTCATTCAGTGAACCATTGTTCCATGTACAAGATACCCACTACTACCCGCCCGAACCAACCTTTCGGCAGCATGAATCTCACACCGCGTTGATGGAGGCGATCGAAGAAAAATCTTTCAGGAACTTAGAACAGGAGGAGATGGCCAGAAAGATGAGGAGTTTGGAGCAGTCCTTTTGTAACATACAAGGGTTCGGGTGACAGGTAATTGTGGCATACAAAGACCTATGTCTGTTTCCAGAAGTGCAACTTCCTGTCGGGTTCAAGTTGCCGAAGTTTGACATGTACAGCGGACACGGAGATCCGGTCGCCCATCTTAAAGAATACTGCAGCAAGACGCGGGGCGCAGGGGGAAGAGATGAGCTTCTGATGGCGTACTTTAGCCAAAGTCTGAGTGGTTCTGTACTGGAATGGTACACGCGCCAAGATCACACCAGGTGGTTTATCTGGGATGATCTCGCACAAGCATTTGCTAACCATTTCCAGTATAATTTGGAAATCATACTGGATAGGTTGTCACTCACTAAAATGGAAAAGAAACCTGGTGAAAGCTTTAGAGAATACGACTTTAGATAGAGAGAGCAGGCGGCGAGGGTGGATCCGTCGATGAAAGAAAGTGAAATGGTAGACTGTTTCTTGCAGGCCTTGGAGCATACCTACTATGGGCATATGGTGTCAGCCATTGGAAAGAATTTTAATGAAGTCATAAAAATGGGAAGTTTCGTGGAAGAAGGGTTAAAAACTAACAAGATTATGATTTTTTCTACAATTAAAGCCACAAATCAGGCCATCCAGACGGGGAATGGAGGAGCCATTGGGAAAAGAAGAAAGAAGAGGTGTCGGTTGTGGAGAGTAAGCCCTGGAATCATAGTCAATACCATCACCCGCCTCGCCCGTATCAGCCATACCCGCCAATACCATACAACCCACTTCCACCATACTACCCACCTACTACCCCACACTACCATAATCCACAAGCCCAAGCTTATCTACCACCACCGCAGGTATGGCAAGCCCAGGTCCCGCAGAATGTTTATCACACACAAAATACCTACCCCTCTTCTAGAACTTACAAAAACCCGAACAGACCCAATTTCAGGCCCGACCCAGAGATGAGGAATAGAAACCAGGCAAAGAAAACATTTAGCCCGTTGGGGGAATCCTATACTAGCCTCTATCACCGATTGAAGGAATTGGAGATGTTGAGCCCGATCGAATCAAAGCTTCCGAACCCACCTCCCAGGAATATTGATCAGTCGGTCAGGTGCGAGTATTGCTCTGGGGCACCGGGACACGACACTGAAAAATGTTGGCATTTGAAGACTGCTATTCAAGAGCTCATTGATAGTCAGAGGATTGAGGTACAGGCTCTAGAGGCTCCGAACATTACTCAGAATCCACTACCAGCTCATCATGAGGCACATATGATAGCGTTGGCACAAGAGGAGAGCAGCAGGAAGCCATCCCAGTCTGTCATGATGATAAAAGCTAGCACCAAAGCAGAAAAGGAAGTTGAGAAAGGGGAAGCAGTAGTTGAAGTACCAGTGAAAAAGCAACCAGCGGTTGAGACTTTGAAAGTTGTGGTGCCAGGGGTGCAACCCGTGTTGACAGTGAAAGGTGCGTCTATAGAACCGGTAATTATAAAGCCAGTGGTGTAGATGCCGGTGGTAGATACTAAAGTTGTACCTTGGAACTACAATAAGGTAGCAGTAGTGTACAAAGGAAAAGAAGTGACTGGAGAGATCAACGAGACACACGGTCTAACTTGTTCCAGGCGGTGTTTTGCCCCGAAAGAATTAAGGAAAATGAAGGTGGTGAAGGAGAGTCATATGAAGAAGCCTATCTTTGGAGAATAAGCAGAAGAATTTCTCAAGAAGATAAAATCTCAAGACTACTCAATAGTAGAACAGTTGAGGAAGACACCTTCACAGATCTCTCTGCTCTCATTGTTGATCCATTCGGAGGAACACAGAAAAGGATTGATGAAGATATTGAATGAGGTGCATGTCCCAGAAAAGATCTCGGTCTATCATCTCGAGAAGATTACCAACAAGATCTTTGAGTCCAACAAGATTTCATTCTCAGATAATGAATTGCCCATTGAGGGGACTGAACATAACAAGGCGCTCTATCTTACTGTGAAAAGCGATGAATCAGTGGTCACTCAGGTGTTGATAGACAATGATTCAAGTGCAAACATTTGTCCACTTTTGACTCTTGGGAAGCTGAATATCAATCCTGACCGAATCCAGAGGAATATGTGAATGTGCGAGGGTTTGAGGGAGGAAGCAAAAATACTTTGGGAGATATCATCTTGGAGGTCACCATTGGGCCAGTAGACTTTATGATGGAGTTTCAGGTGTTAGACATCACTGTGTCCTACAATCTATTGCTGGGTTGACCATGGATCCACGCAGCCAAAGTCGTGCCATCATCCTTACACCAAATGGTCAAGTTCGAATGGGAGCAACAAGAAATCACAGTGCACGGAGAGGGAGACACCTGCAATGCCATAATGCCCTTCGAGGAGACGGATGGAGACAAGGGTCCCTGGGTGTACCAGGTGACAGACATTGTAGCAGTGAACAAGATTGCTGAAGGAGAGAATTGTCAATCCCTACAGTGGCACCAGACGCTGTGATGGTAGCCAGGGAGATGCTTAAAAATGGATTTACACCGGGGAAAGGGCTAGGAATAGCCTTGCAAGGAATAACTCAACCAATCCATCTGCTAGTGAACAATGACACCTTCGGCTTGGGATTCAAATCCACCCACGCCGACATCCAGAAAGCCAAGAGAACCAAAAAGAAAAACTGGACCCTTCCTAAATCTATACCAAAACTGTCTGACACCTTTGCCAAGCCTGGTACAAAACGACATCTAACATCTGCTGTGTCTAGGTATGCTGAGACTAGACCTGATGAGGAGCTCTTGATAAGGTTTGAAAAGTTATTTGGGGATGTGAACATGGTAGAAATGGGAGAGGGTACCAGCAAGACAGACGTTCAGTTCGTGGGGTCTGGTGTTGCGCTCAATAACTGGGAAGCCACTCATTTCCCAATCAGGAAGGAGTCTTGGTAGTTAGCTTTTGAAATTCATCATCATTTCCTCAAAAAGCAATTTTACTTTCTGTAGTCCTCCACCCCCATTTGAAATCAGAATGTACCCAAACTTTGTTCATCTTTGAAATATCAATGAAATGCAGTTTCTTTTTCTTTCTTCATTTTTCCTTGTTTTTATTTTTATTTTTCCTTTTTGTACAGTTACATATGTGTTGATTCTGATGATATGTCATGCATGTAGAATTCCCGGCCCAGTTCTAACAATCGAATTATTATACAAGAAATTGAGAAATATAGTGAGACAGAATATGAGGATGAGGAAACACTGGAGGAAATAAGTAAGGACTTGAATCAATATGAGGAAAAACTCAAACCGAACTTGAGTGAGACAGAATCTATCAATTTTGGGGAGAGAGGATGATGTACGGGACACGAAAATCAGTGTACATTTAGAAGCCTCCCTCAGGGAAGAGTTAATAAAGTTGCTACATGAATTCAAGGACATCTTTGCTTGGTCCTATGATGACATGCCCAGACTTAGTACTGATTTGGTGGTACACAAGTTGCCTATTTATCCAGAATGCCGGCCAGTGAACCAAAAGTTGAGAAAGTTCAAAACGGACATCAGCGTGAAGATAAAAGAAGAGGTGAATAACCAGTTTGAGGCAAAGGTCATACGAGTTACTAAATATCCCACCTGGTTAGCAAATGTTGTGCCAGTTCCGAAGAAAGATGGAAAAACCAGGGTGTGTGTGGATTACAGAGACCTCAACAAAGCCAGTCCAAAGGATGAATTACCATTGCCAAACATCCACATATTAATCGACAATTGCTCAAGTATGAGATCGATTCATTTGTAGATTGCTATGTGGGTTATCACCATATTCTAATGGATGAAGAAGATGCGGAGAAAACTGCGTTCATTACGCCTTGGGGAACATATTGCTATAGAGTGATGCCATTTGGGTTAAAGAATGCCGGAGCTACTTACATGAAGGCAATGACCATAATGTTCCATGACATGATGCATCGAGAAATTGAAGTGTATGTGGACGACGTCATCATAAAGTCCAAAAAGCAACATGTGAGGGATTTGAGGAACTTTTTCCAAAGACTCCGAAGGTACAATCTTAAACTCAATCCTGCAAAATGCACTTTTGGAGTGTCTTCAGGAAAGCTATTGGGATTTATAGTGAGTCGGCGAGGTATTGAACGAGATCCATCAAATATCAAAGCCATCCAGAGTCTACCTCCGCCGAAGAACAAGAAGGAAGTAATGAGCTTACTGGGAAGGTTGAACAATATTAGCCGGTTCATCGCTCAGTTGAAATCAACATGTGAGCCGAACTTCAAGTTGTTAAAGAAAGATGCAGTAGTGAAATGGACCGATGAATGTCAGGAAGACTTCAACAAAATCAAGGAATATTTGGCAAACCCTCCAGTGCTAGTTCCTCTAGAGCCGGGAAGGCCTTTGATCTTATATCTGACGGTGCTTGACAATTCTTTTGGTTGTGTGCTAGGACATCACGATGAGACGGGCAAGAAGGAGCAAGCAATATATTACCTTAGTAAGAAGTTCACATCTTACGAGGTAAAATATACTCTGTTAGAGAGAACATGATGTGCATTGACTTGGGTGGTTCAGAAGTTGAAGCACTATCTGTCAGCATATACCACGTACCTGATATCATGGTTGGATCCTCTGAAGTATACATTCCAGAAGCCCATGCCTACAGGAAGACTTGCTAAATGGCAGATTCTGCTCACGGAATTTGACATCATTTATGTAACTCGTACAGCAATGAAGGCGCAGGCAGTTGCAGATCACTTGGCAGAGAATCCAGTGGATGATGAGTATGAACCACTAAAAACATATTTTTCGGATGAAGAGGCAATGAATGTCGAAGAAATAGAACAGGGCGAGAAGCCAGGATGGAAAATGTATTTTGACAGAGCCGTCAACAGCAAGGGAGTTGGTATCGGAGCAGTACTCATTTCAGAAACGGGTCAACACTATCCCTTTACCGCTCAGCTTCGATTTTTCTGTACCAACAATATGGCCAAATATGAGGTGTGTATATTGGGATTGAGGATGGCAATAGATATGCGTGTTCAAGAGATTTTGGTCATAGGTGACTCGGATCTTTTGATACATCAAATTCAGGGAGAATGGGAAACAAGGGATCTGAAATTAATTCCTTATCGGCATTGTTTGCATGATTTTTCCCAAAGATTCCAGTCCATAGAGTTCAAACATATCAAGAATGCACAACAAAGTTGCAGATGCTCTGGCCACACTATCCTCTATGTTACATCATCCAGACAAAGCCTATATAGATCCACTTCAGATCCAGGTACGTGATCAGAATGCTTACTATTTTGTTGTGGAATGAGAGTTGGATGGAGAACCGTGGTATCACCACATCAGGGAGTACTTGAAGGTAGGAAAATACCCGGAGCAAGCCACCGGAGATCAGAAGAGAGCCGTAAGATGCTTAGCGAATGGTTTTTTCCTCAGTGGAGGAATCATATATAAAAGAACACCAGACCTGGGATTGTTGAGGTGTGTGGATGCGCAACAAGCTGATAAGATTATGATTGAGGTGCACGCTGGGGCCTGCGGACCCCATATGAGCGGGTATATCTTAGCAAAGAAGATTCTGAGAGCCGGGTATTATTGGCTCACCATGGAGCGGGATTGTATCAGATATGTAAGGAAATGCCACCAATGCCAATTACATGGAGATCTAATCCACTCCCCGCCTTATGAATTGCATACAATGTATGCACCCTGGCCGTTTGTTGCTTGGGGCATGGATGTTATCGGACCAATAGAGCTTGCAGCTTCCTATGGGCATAGATTCATTTTGGTTGCGATCGATTACTTCACTAAGTGGGTTGAGGCAAAGACATTCAAGGTAGTGACAAAGAAAGTTGTGTGGATTTTGTGCATGAAAATATTATATGCTAGTTTGGAATTCCCAATGTAATCATCACAGATAACGGGGCCAATCTGAATAGTCAACTCATGGCAGAAGCTTGCCAGAGATTTAAGATCACACATCGTACCTCTATACCATACAGGCCAAAGGCAAATGGGGCAGTAGAAGCATCAAACAAGAACATAAATAAAATCCTCAGGAAAATGGTGGAGGAATCCAGACAATGGCACAAGAAATTACCATTTTGTCTTATGGGTTATCGCACAACAGTGCGCACTTCTATCGGCACTATACCCTATTTATTGGTGTATGGGACGGAGGCTGTTATACCCGCAGAAATAGAGATACCATTATTACGAATCATAGCTGAAGCTGGAATAGCTGACGAAGAATGGGTAAAAGCCCGGCTGGAACAATTAAGTCTGATTGACGAGAAAATGTTGGCAGCAATTTGCCACGGGCAATTATATCAACAAAGAATGGCCAGAGCATATAATAAGAAGGTGCGCCCTTGAAAGTTTGAAGTTGGACAACTTGTATTGAGGCGTATCTTACCGCATTGGGTCGAAGCAAAGGGCAAATTCGCGCCAAACTGGCAGGGACCATTTATGGTATCACGAGTGTTGTCTAATGGGGCATTATATTTGACAGACATTGAAAGGAAGTGCATAGAGACTGCTATCAATTCAGATGCGGTCAAAAGATACTATGTATGATTCCTTTTCAATTGTATGATTGTATTTTGTTGTGATTTTGGAATTAAAATGATGAAGGCATTTTATCCTCTATCCAAACACTTTATCCATTGACACCCCTTTGAGCCATGTTTGATATATTCTTTCATACCCCTCTCTCGGAATTGTTTACGACACAATACAGAAAAATGAAAAAAAAAAGACAAAGAAATCGGGAAAAAGTGAAAAGAAATTCATAAATTGATGGCGTAGTAATGAACTACGTTTGACTTAATCCCAAAAGGGTACGTAGGCAGCCTCACAGAGGCTCAGTCATAATAAAGGAAAAATCCAAAAAATTCCTCACATATTGAAACTGGGGCAAAAGTTATGTTTTATAATTCTGAGAGTTGTAAATATTTTTGAACCCTCGTAAATTTTGAGCCTTTATACCCTTCTTTCTTAACCCATCCAAAAGCCACATTACAGCCCAAAGAAAGACCTTCTGATCAATTTCAAGAGAATAAAAAATGCAATGAAATAAAGGAAGAACGAAACATTGGAAAACACTAGTGGTACAGAAAAAACAAAAGACAAAAGGAAAAATGGAAAATGAAAAATGAGAGAGTCTTATCGGTGAAAACCTCAACCGGTACCGTGAGGCGACTGTGAGGTAGAGAGAAATAAAAATGAGAGAGTCTTGTCAGTGAAAACCTTTAACGGCACTGCAGGGCGATTGTGAGGCTGAGAGAGAATAAATGAGAGAGTCTTATTGGTGAAAACCTTTCAAGGCACCATAAGGCAATCGTAAGGATTATCATGGAAAAAGTGAAAGGGCAACAAAACAAATATAGGATCGGTTTGGGTCGAGAACAATTTTGAGTCAGAATAATGGGTTAAACAAACTGGTTCGGAGTTTAAATATATGGCATGGTCAACAGAATAGGCCGACATACCCAGATAAGTTCTACCACTTCTCCAAAACATCCTTACCCCTTTTTGAGATTCAATTTTTCTGCATTTCATTGTTTTTCTTTTGAAAGCTAACTACCAGCTCCTGATGATAAGAGCTGAAATAACACTGGATCAGAAAATAAAGAAAAAGAAATGTTGAAAAGGAATAAAGGAGTTTTGGCAAGCAGAGCCAAAAGAAAAGAAAACAAAAAGTGAAAAAACAAGAAAATACAAAAAGAGGTTGCAAGAGATAGTCAGCTAAAAGACCACACAGTGGGAGAAAAAGAAAAAGAGGAAAGCAATAAGAAGTAGGGACGGCAGATGCCAGTTGCCAGTAGCTTATATCTAATAAATTTTGTTTTGTGATTTAGACAGGAACAAATCGTCACTAATCACTTTAAAGTGAATGTGACCAATGTGGAAAGATAGAAAACATCAAAAAGAAAGTTCGGCAATAAGTGAAGGAATTCATGGTTCAAAGTCATCCAATCAAAGAAAATACCAAAAACAAGAGGAAGGTATCATCTTTAAAATTCATACCCCAGTTATCAAACCGAGGGAATACTTTTTCTTCATTTTAAATTTCATGCATCAGGCGCCCACATGGATAACAAGGGAATACTTTTCTGCATTTTAATTTCATGCATCAAGCGCCCACCTGGATAATAAGGGAATACTTTTCTGCATTTTTAATTTCATGCATCGGGCGCCCACCTGGATAACAAGGGAATACATTTCTGCATTTTAATTTCATGCATCAGGCGCCCACCTGGATAATAAGGGAATACATTTCTGCATTTTAATTTCATACATCAGGCGCCCACCTGGATAACAAGGGAATACTTTTCTGCATTTTTAATTTCATGCATCCGGCACCCACCTGGATAACAAGGGAATACTTTTCTGCAATTTTCATTTTCATGCATCAGGCGCCCACCTGGATAATAAGGGAATATTTTCTGCATTTTCATTTTCATGCATCGGGCGCCACCTGGATAACAAGGGAATATTTTCTGCATTTTCATTTTCATGCATCAGGCGCCCGCCTGGATAACAAGGGAATACATTTTTGCAATTTTAATTTCCGCAACTTTGGTTTGTGTTAGCTAACATGAGTAACACCGTAACATGAAAAGCCCATACTGGGGCAGAATAAAAAATTTGTTGTTTTGGTTTATTTTAAACAGGTCTCAGTTCGAAAACAAGAAGTATCATCAAAAATCAAAAAGAAAAAAAAGAAGGGGGAAGCAAGAAAAAGAAAACCAACAAAAAAGAGAGTCAGCATCACAAAAAGTCAAGGAAAAGGAGACAATGAAGAGTAAAGAGACAAGAAGCTAGATAGGAACAATTGTAATTCATGGAATCATAGTTTAGAATAGCTTCTTCATTTTATATTTTATCCCCCCGGTGTAATAAGGAGTAAGTCAGCAAGTCTCAACAGTGTCAATGCAACAGTGAGTCTGGTAGTTTTCAACTGCCAGACCTTCCCGAACTACACTGACCTGATTTCTGTTTAGCCCAGGATATGTAGGCAACCTCTAAACTAAGTCCCTCTCCCTCTCTATTGCTTTACTTGCTTTCTTCTATTTTATATCTTTTGTCTTGATGTTTTTGTTTATTTCTCTGTTTTAAAGATCTTGATGTCCCCTGTTCTTCTTCATCTTTTGTCAGTATTAGGGTTTTTCATTTTGTTTATTTTCATGTTTTTCTTTTGTTTTGTTGTTTCGATCATGTTTTGTTTCTCTGAGTTGAAAGATCTGTCTCGATTTCACTTCTATTCTTCTCTTCTGTTCCTTTAACTTTAGTACTAGTTCAGTTGCTTGACTTTTACTTTCTTAATCTTTATATTAGGCTGTCTTTTACTAGCTTTCAATAGCTTGAATGTTCTTCTATTATGTCCCTTCGCATGTTTAGTTTTAGTGTTAGGTTTAGCCGTTTAATTCCCTATTCCCATTCATCTCCTATATAGGGTTATTTTGTTTTATCTTTGTTCATTTCTCTATTTTTAAAGATCTCCCTCTTCTTCTTCATTTCATGTTTAGACTAGGGTTTTTCCTTAAAGATTGGTTTATATCACCTCTTCTGTGCTTTCATCTGCTGAATAAGCATGCTAATCTGATTCTGCTTCTCTTTATGTCATTTTACATGGTAGATGTATGATTCTTCTCCACTGTTTCTTCATGTTCTACTGTTCTCTGTCTTCATCTTATCTATCACATGCATATATCAAGTTAGGGTTATTATTTGGAAATGGATTCTGATTACCATTCATATGTTACTCTGTCAAGGTCCATTGATCTTAAGTCTGTTATAGGCTATTCTTCATTCTTCTTGACTGTTTTGTGAGATTTAGCTTCTATGTGTCTATGCCCATGAACTCTAAGTGTTTTAGGTCTTTCAGCGAATCATCTAACATAAATTGGGTGTAATTAAGTCTGATTGATGTTAATTGACACTTTTCTACATGAAATTTAGTTATGTGAGTTGATTAGTTAAGATTCAACACTATCAAACTTCCCTTCTGAGTTTTAATTAATTGATGAGCAATGCTTGGTTTCATGTGGCTATGTGTGCAGTTGTATGTTGAAATGGCTGAGTTTGCAATAGTTTATTGTTAGTATGAACAATGTTAATGCCCATTAACCTTAGGGGAATTGGTTATAGCTGCAATAGTACTAAGTTCCATAAAATGGCTAATTTTGAAATAGGTTAAAACTGAAAATCAAATAACAATAGGTTATAAGATAAATAAGTGACTAAGAGTGGTCAATTTTGCAATTGACCAACTCAGCAAGGTCCTACACATACTGGCCCATCCTTAAATGGGCTAGTTGTGTAAATTGGTTTAAGTCTACAAGTTCAGACTTACCAAGGCTCAAATTGAGCCCTGAATCACAGGTGGTTAGGTCTGCAAAGGTCTTAGCCCAGCCTATGTTCAGCAAATGGGCTTCAATTGCCCAAGCCAAGTCTCAACTTGAGACTGGATAAACTTTAAATAGTGTAAGTATAGCAAATAAAGCAGGCTAGTCCTGCAATTAGTTTAGAAATGAAATAAAAGTCTTTAATTAATTGAAAATAAAGCAAAATGGGTTAAAATTGAAATAGTTCTTTAAGCTAGAATTGGCCAGTCCTTAAATACTAATGCAAGGACTGGCCCTTAGTTGAATAAATTCAAAAATGCTGAAAACCTGACCTAGGTAGGTCGGGTAATTCAGCAGTTCCTTTAAGGGCATAAAAGGAACACAAATTGGTAAAATGGTGGATTACATAGAACACATAGGGACATGGGAGTCATTAGTACTCTTGATTTCTGCAATTTTACAGAGATTGAGGGGTATAATGGTCTCTCTAAAAAAGGAAATCAGTAAAAATAATAAGGACACTTTGGTAAAAGCTTAGGAATAGAATCAAAAAGAACCTTCTAGCACATGCTGGAAGGGATCATATAACAGAAAACGAGGTGTAAGTGTAGATTTAGTAATTTTTAAGGGGGAAGAAATGGAATTAACTCCTATTCTTTCCCCCCAAGAAATCTGCCAATCTATACCTATAAATACCTCCTAAAAAGACTAAGTAAGGGCTGGTTTTTCAATAGAGAAGTTCAGAGTAAAAATATAATAGTTAATAGCAAGTAGCTTTCCTGCATTTTTCGAGTGAGAATATCTGGTTTAGCTGCCTGTTTTTTGTGGTTTTCTGCTCGAGTTCTGCTTGGATCTCTTATCTGCTTGTTGCTGTGGTTTTCTACTCATCTGAGATTAAATCTTACGTTGTTGCATTGCCTTTGTTCGAGTCTGTTGCTGATTACTTACTCTTAATCCCCTAGAACTCGTTAGCTTCTATTTTTCTGAATCAGGTACATTCCTTTGTTCGATTTGAAGATGTAATGCTGAATTGCTGAATAGAAATGAAGTTCAAGTGTTGAATCATTTGTTGTTATGTATTTTTAGTTTACTTTCTTTTCGTTAATAGTTTAGTATAACCTGATTTGTAATTTCAATGTAGTGTAGTATGTATGAGTAGAAAAACAAAACAAAGACAGTGTAATAGATAGATTAATAGTAATAGTGTAGTGTAGATAGTATACTACCTAGTAAGAGTAGGTAAAACTCTTAAAAGAAGTCAATTAATTATAGTCTAAATTTCTAACAGCTCTATGACAGTCATATTATAAGTCATATAGTTAATCACGTCTATGGATCTGCATTTAGATATAAATAAGTTTCGAAAGAGAGAAACGTTAAGTTCAAGTCATGATTCATTCACAATTGGATTAATAACAATGTAATTAGTTAGAGTCGTAGTAAAATCAGCGGTATACTTATCCTTAAGTCTTTGAATCACCTAAATGTAGACACTCAGGTTTCCATAATTAAGCAATTGGACTATTTAAATCATGCTCATGTAGTTAGTTAGTTTTAGAGATCAAAGTACAGATTTGAGTAATTAAAAAGGGGAAACAATCAGATGAAGTAAGAATAAGGGTGAGACTGGCTTTGAGAATATCAAATAGGCTTAATTCGTATTACATCAGTAGTATAACAGTGTAGTTGTAAATAACTCATCTTATCTTTAGACAATCATCATGCTCTTCACATATAGTTAGCCTTTTAATCTCTGAGTAGAAAGTAATTCGAATGTTAGCACAGATTCCTCATTAGAAATAAAAGTGAGGTCAATTTTAATTCAGTTCTCATGTGTATTAGACAATTAGGAGTTGGAATTAACACTGATAATTTGTATACTGATTTTCTCTTTTGATAAATAAAAGTGTAATTTAAATTCATCATTGATTCCAGATGTTTATGTTTGCTTTCAGTTATTTATTTTCATTAGTATTGTTTCAATTTGTTTTGGGCCTAATATGGAACATGGGCCTGAACTATAATACAAAGCTAATTGGGCTGTCAAATAGAAGCCTGAAGACAGCCTGGGTATCTAAGACCCAGGCAGATATGATACCTGTTTAAATGAGAGTGCAAGGGTCCAGGCCCAATAAAGGCAATGATAGCGGTCTGGACTCGATGCTGAAGCGATAATGTAACTAAGGAAACCCAATATAGATAACATAGTATGTATACATTAAGATTAAGCCTTTAAAAGTTAAATCGGGATGAGCCTCATACGACACCAAATAGTGGGGCCCCCTTTAGTATCCAAGTAAAAAAATATAAATAGAATCGAAAAAGCTACTAGTAAATTTCATAGCTTCTCCCAAAAGAATTAAAAGCCGATAGACTCTATTAGGCACAGTTTAATACACCTTCCTTAAAAACGAGTGTGCACTTGGTGCGACTCAAATCCCAAATCCCGGCAAAGCCGAAATGTACTAAAGGTCACGGGCGTACTGGTTGCGGTGTGACTCGAGGTGCGTTTTCGCAATGTCGCAATTCCTTTAAAAATATTAAAGTAAAAGCACATACATATTGTTTAAAATCTATAACAAGTTAAATAAGATTGAGAACGATGGTTGAGCGATCTTGCTAAAACCATGGAATTCGGGAATGCCTAACACCTTCTCCTGGGTTAACAGAGTTCCTTATCCAGGTCTTTGTTTCGCGGACTGTAATAACAGAGTCAATTTCCTCGGATTCAGGATTAACTGGTGACTTGGGACACCATTATCTTCCCAAGTGGTGACTCTGATAATTAAATAAAGATCCCAAACCGATTGTCCTTTATGTGGAAAAACTCCTTCCTCTTTGTTGTTATATCTGTCTCGGGTATTTGAACATTGAGGTATACCCTATGTATCTTTCTTAATGGATCGGTACAAAAGACTTTTCAAGTATGGGGGTAGTAAAAAGGGAGGTGCGACAGTAAGGAAGGGTGATAATGCACGAAGGATAATGTCGTGCCTTGTTTTATTGATTATGTACGAAGGATAATGTCGTGCCTTGTTTATTGATTATGCACGAAGGATCATGTCGTGCCTTGTTTTATTGATTATGCACGAAGGATCATGTCGTGTCTTGTTATACTGATTATGCACGAATGAACGTTCCGTGTCGTTGCTATTTGAACCATGCACGAAGGGTCATGCCGTGCCATGGATGTGAGGATGAGAGTAAAAGCACGAAGGGTGATACCGTGCACTTTTATTTGATAATTTGGTGAGGATGAGATTAAAAGCATGAAGGGTGATGCCGTACAACTATTTGAATTTCTTGCTTTGGTGATAGCTATTTTTACTACACTCTGATTCTCTTTACTGATTCATTATATGTTGCTGATTGTGTTTCCCCACCATGATATTCCTCTGTTAATTGTGTTACTTGGTAATTTTGTTATTTTGTGGAATATACATATATATAACTGCACAGGTTTATGTGAGTGCCTGTTCCATAGGCTTGTCACTACTTCGCCGGGATAGACCAGGCACTTACCAGCACATGGGGTCGGATTGTGCTGATACTGCACTTCTGTGTGTTTTTGCACAGGTCCAGGTTTCGAGCAGGAGCAGTAGTAGCAGTAGAGTATTTTGTGGGATATCTGTGCTTTCGAAACCGAGGTAGCTTGCAGGCGTCCGCAGGTCCGGCGTCTCTTCTATTTATCTTATTATTGTTGTGGTCTCATTGTTCCGAGACAGAAGGATGTTTATTATTTTCTTTCAAACAAGTATGTGTAGTATTCCTTAGTAGTTCGTGAGTTAGTGACACCACATCTTGGGTAGAGGATTATTTCAGTTGTTTTACATTATTATTATTCATCTTTATTTTGAAAGACTTCCGCACTTAACAAAATAAGTAATTATTTCTTGCTATTAAATATGAGAACTACAAATGATGGTATGAATAGGAAAGTGTTGAATGGATTGGCTTGCCTAGCTACCACGAGTAGGCGCCATCACGATCTCAAATAGTAGTACTCCTGCTCTTCCAGCACCTCAAGAGCCTTATTATGTTCCCCTAGTTTCCAGTGCGCCACCTGTGCGGGGTACTTCCAGGGGTCAGTCCAGCGGGAGCGGGGCCGATCAGTCACAGCCACTGCATCCTCTAAGGGCTTATTTTGAGTGCGGGGATACTCGCCATCTAGTTAGGGAGTGCCCCAGGCGTAGGAGAGGAGCGCCTCCACGGACTTCGCATCCTCAGCGTTGTTCACAGGGTCAGCATGCCATCGTTACAACTCCAACTACCACCCCACCTGCCCAGCCAGCCAGGGGTAGGATTAAGGTGCCATAGGCCATCCTCGAGAGAGGGGTCACGCCAGATTTTATGTTATTCCTGATCGCACCACAACTATCACCTCCGATTCTATTATCACGGGTATTATCTTGGTTAGTCACAGAGAGGCATCGGTTCGATTCAATCTTGATCTAATTTTTCATATGTGTCCTCTTATTTTGCTTCACATCTGGGTGTGCCTCGGGATTCTTTGAGTGCCCCCATTTATGTCTCTACTTCGGTGGGAGATTCTTTGGTTGTGGACCATGTATATCGATCGTGTTTGGTCACTATTTGTGGTTTTGAGACCAGAGATGATCTTTTATTGCTCGGTATGGTTGATTTCGCTATTATTCTAGGCATGGAATGGTTGTCACCCCATTATTCTATTCTTGATTATCACGCCAAGACCGTGACGCTGGCTATGCCAGGCATTCCATGTATTGAGTGGTGTGGTACTCTAGATCACACCCCCAGCTATGTTATTTCCTTTCTCAAAGCTCAACGTATGGTTGAGAAGGGGTGTGCAGCTTATCTAGCTTATGTGACGGGTGTTAGCGTTGACACTCTTTCTATTGATTCTGTCCTAATGGTACATGATTTCTCTGATGTATTTCCAGTTGATCTCCCGGGCATGCCGCCCGAGAGAGATATCAATTTTGGTATTAAGTTATTGTCGGGCACTCAGCCCATTTCTATTCATTTGTACAGCATGGCTCCTCCTGGGTTGAAGCAGTTGAAGGATCAGTTGCAGGAGTTGTTGGATAAGGGTTTCATTCGACCCAGTGTTTCGCCTTGGGGTGCTCCTGTGTTGTTTGTGAAGAAGAAGGACGGTTCTATGCGTATGTGCATTGACTATCGCTAGTTGAACAAAGTTACAGTGAAGAACCGGTATCTTTTGCCACGTATTGATGACTTATTTGACCAGCTACAAGGCGCACAGGTGTTCTCCAACATTGATTTGTGCTCTAGTTATCATCAGCTGAAGATTCGGGAGCCTGATATCCCGAAGACTACCTTCAGGAATGGTATGGTCACTACGAGTTTCTCGTTATGTCTTTCGGGCTGACTAATGCCCTAGCAGCTTTTATGCATTTGATGCATATTGTATTCTAGCCGTATCTTGACTCGTTCATGATCGTTTTCATTGATGATATTTTGGTATATTCCCAGAGTCGGGAAGAGCACGAATAGCACCTGAGGATAGTGCTTCAGACTCTAAGGGAGAAGAAATTATATGCAAAGTTGTCTAAATGTGAATTTTGGCTGAGTTCGATGGCATTTCTAGGCCACGTGGTGTCGAGTGAGGGTATTCGAGTGGATCCGAGGAAGGTGGCGGCCGTGCAGAGTTGGCTCAGGCCCTCCTCAGCTACTGAGATTTATAGCTTCCTTGGTCTGGCGGGTTATTACCATTATTTTTTAGAGGGGTTCTCTTCGAGCGCAACACCTATGACCAGATTGACCCAAAAGGGTGCCCCTTTACAGTGGACAGAGGAGTGTGAGGCGAGCTTTCAAAAGCTCAAGACAACTTTAACTTTGGCCCCTATCTTGATGTTGCCTATCGGTTCAAGATCCTATACGGTATATTATGATGCCTCACAGGTTGGACTCGGCACAGTATTGATGCAGGACGGTAAGGTGATTGCCTACGTATCCCGACAGCTGAAGGTACATGAAAATAACTACCTTGTCCATGATCTTGAGCTAGCTGCCATTATTCATGCCTTGAAGATTTGGCGTCATTATTTGTGTGGGGTTCCTTGTGAGATTTACACTGATTATCGAAGCTTTCAACACTTGATTAAGTAGAAGGACCTGAACATGCGTCAAAGGAGATGATTGGAGCTGTTGAAAGCCTATGATATTACTATTCTTTGTTACCCAAGCAAGGCCAATGTGGTTATCGATGCCTTGAGTAGTCGGGCGGAGAGCTTGGGGAGTTTGGCATATCTGCCATCTTGGAGAGACCTATGGCGATGGATGTTTAGGCTTTGGCTAGGCAGTTTGTTAGATTGGACCTTTCAGAGCCCAGCTGGATTCTGGCCTATGTGGTTTCCCGATCTTCTCTATTTAATCGCATCAGAGAGCGGCAGTTTGATGACCCATTTTTGCAAGATCTTCAAGATAAGGTTCGCCGTGGTAATGCTGGATATGTCACCATCGGGGATGATGGAGCGAGGAGGATGCAGGGGCGTATTTGTGTGCCCAATGTAGATAATCTTCGAGAGCTGATTCTAGCAGAGGCCCATAGCTCACGGTATTACATCCATCCGGGTGCCGCGAAGATGTATCAGGACTTGAGGCAGCATTATTTGTGGAGGCAGATGAAGAAGGATATAGTTGACTATGTTTCTAGGTGCCTCAACTGCCAGCAGTGAAGTATGAGCATCAGCGTCCGGGTGGGTTAATGCAGCAGATTGAGATCCTAGAGTGGAAATGGGAGCGCATCACCATGGACTTCGTATCTGGACTTCCACAAATTGTGAGGAAGTTTGATTCCATTTGGGTCATTGTGGATCGGCTGACCAAGTCCGCATATTTCATACCCGTGTGCACCACTTACTCATCAGAGCGGTTGGCGGAGATCTACATCAGGGAGATAGTCCGGCTGCATGGTATTCCAGTCTCCATCATTTCAGATAGAGGCACTCAGTTCACTTCACGGTTCTGGAGAGCTGTACAGCAAGAGTTAGGTACTCGGGTGGAGCTGAGCACAGCATTTCACCCCCAGACTGATGGGCAGTCCGAGCGCACTATTCAGATTTTGGAGGATATGCTTCGTGTGTGCGTGATTGAGTTTGGAGGTTCATGGGATCACTTCTTGCCACTGGCGAAGTTTGCTTATAACAACAGCTACCAGTCTAGTATTCAGATGGCACCGTACGAGGCTAGGTTGCTAGGTGCAGGTCTCCCGTGGGTTGGTTCGAGCCGGGCGAGGCTAGGCTGCTAGGTACTGATATGGTTCAGGATGCAATGGACAAGGTCAAGGTGATTCAGGACAGACTTCGTGCAGCCCAGTCTAGACAGAAGAGTTATGCGGACAAGAAGGTTCGCGATGTGGCTTTTATGGTTGGCGAGCGAGTTCTACTTCGGGTCTCGCCCATGAAGGGCGTCATGAGGTTTGGGAAGAAAGTGAAGCTGAGTTCGAGACTCATTGGCCCTTTTGAGATTTTGAGGCGTGTTGGAGAGGTTGCTTATGATCTGGCCTTACCTCCCAGCCTAGCCGGAGTCCATCCTATATTTCATGTCTCTATGCTCCGGAGATACCATGGTGACCCGTCGCACGTGTTGGATTTTACTTCTATTCAGCTAGACGAGGATCTGTCTTATGTTGAGGAGCCAGTGGCCATTTTGGACAGGCAAATCAGGAAGCTGGGATCGAAGAACATCACTTCGGTGAAGGTCCAGTGGCGGGGTCAGCCGACCGAGGAGGCGACTTGGCAGACCGAGCAGGATATGCGCAGCCAGTACCCTCATCTCTTCACCACTTCAGGTATGTTTTCTATGCTCGTTTGAAGAAAAATAAATGTTTAAGTGTGGGAAGATGTAATGACCCGGCCGGTCATTTTTGAAATTTACGCCCCGATCCCTAATTAATTGTTTCCCGTAAGTTCATTTCTGCTATTGTCGTTTGCCGGGATGTTCGGTTCCAGAATTTGGAGTGTTTTGGGATACTTAGTCCCTAAATGAGAGCTTTATAGTTGAAAAATGGATCGTATTCGGAACAGTGTTAAGACGACCTCAGAACGGAAATCTGATGTCTTCGTTAGCTCCGTTAGATTATTTCGTGGTTGGGAGAGCATTCGGAATGTATTTTGGAGGTCTGTAGCTCAATTAGGCTTGAAATGCCGAAGTTTGGAATTTTTGGAAATCCAATCGATAGGTGAGATTTTGATACTTTAGTCAGAATGGAATTCTGACAGTTGCAGTAGCTTCTTAGGAGATTTTGGATATGTCTGCAAATTTTCAGGTCATTCGGACAACGTTTGGTCGGGTTTTTGATAGCATGTAGGTTTCGGAAGTTTTGGTTGAAACTTATGCTTGAATCCGCCATAATTTGATGATTTTTGAGTTTAGTGATGAGTTTTTATGATTGGAACAAGTTTGTATCGTGATTTGAAGTAGGTTGGGGTTTTTGGTTGAGGTGTCGGAGGCCTCGGGATGAGTTAGGATGATTTAATGAAAGAAAATTGAAGTTACAGCATGTCTGATCCTGTGCCTTCTGTTGTTTTCGCTTCTGTGGAACTTGGACCCCAGAAGCAGCCAAAGGGTCGCAGATGCGATAGATGTCTAGCTAGGGGAGTTCCGCAGAAGCAGACCAATATTCGCAGGAGCGGACTCGCAGAAGCGAGCCCCTGTTCGCAGAAGCGACGTTAGGTGTCTGGGCGAGGTTCGCAGAAGCGGCCAAGTGACCGCTGAGGCGGTCTCGCAGGTGCGATACCCTAACCGCAAAAGAAGCCATCACCCGTTATGGAGGAATCACAGAAGCGATAATATAACCGATGAAGCGGTCTCGCCTAAGCGAGTTAGATTCCGCAGAAGCGGAAGTCATCAGTGTCTTATGAGAACAGAAGGGTTCGAAAATTTCAGAACTTTCAACATTGGAGGCTTCAAACTATGAGAGGATTTTAGCGATTATGAGGAGGGAATCAAGGGGAATCATCAGGTAATCACTCATAGACTAATTTTATGTTAATATATTGTTAAACCACGGATTAAACCTCTAAAATAGATGATTGAAGGTGTGTTAATGGAGGATTTTGCTCCAAGCCTGGGTTATAGAAAATCCTTAATTTGAATAGGTAAACGGAGTCCGATTTTGATAAATTTTATATGGTTAAACTCGTGAGAGTACGAGGGTTCTAAATAAATAAAAATATTTTGATTCCGAGCTGATCATTATAGGGGTATTTTGGTCATTTCACCCGTGTTCGTGCCGTAGCTTTAATTCTATCATTGTAATTACTTACTTGCGATGTTATTTACATTGTGTAATTGGTTTGACTAGATTTGGTCCACTCAGAGTCGGATACTCATGGAAAGGAGTCATTTCTTGGCGGTTTTGTACTAGGATTGGGGTAAGTGACTTGTCTAACCTTGCGTGAGGGAACCTTCTCCCCTAGGATATATATGTGTTGATTTAATTGCCTTGTACTCGAGGTGACGAGCGTGTACTTGCACAGATTGTTAAAAAACCACCTTACTTGAAATGTTCAAATCGTGATATCCTTGTTATTTAATTGATTTAATTGCAAGATTTATCTGGTGATAGCTAGAGAAGCATGATTAGATAGGATTATCTGTCTAAGTGCCTACTTGTCTTAATTGAACTTCCTGGAACTTGTTGAGACTGGATTTGATGTAGATTGTAGCTCTGTACTTCATATTTCTCTGTGTTTTCCTTATTGATTGTGTTTGTGTTTTGTGGACTGCGGGTTCAATTCCCGGAGATTCGATGCTACTGAGGTAAAGGACTGCGGGTTCAATTCCCGGAGATCCTGAGATATTGAGATAAGGACAGTGGGTTCAATTCTCGGAGATCCCGAGATATTGAGATACGGACTACGGGTTCAATTCCCGGAGATCCAGAGATACTGATATACAGACTGCGGGTTCAATTCTTGGAGATCCCGTGATACTGAGTTAAAGGACTGCGGGTTCAATTCCCGGAGATCCTGTGAGACTAATGTATGGACTGCGGGTTCTATTCCCAGAGATCCTGAGTTGCTGAGTATAGAGAGGGACTGCGGGTTCAATTTCCGGAGATTCTGGATTTGTTAATTTTTACTTGTTGTGTTGATTTCTCTTTGTTAACATGGTTGTGGACGGTTGTACTATTTATCTCATTGCTGTTATTTTAGACTTATTCTCATTTGAGCTATTCGGTATTATTATTATCATTATTTTTATTATTTTTTGGAAGGGCCCTGACCTTCCTAGTCACTACTCCGTCGAGGTTAGGCTTGGCACTTACTGAGTACCGCCGTGGTGTACTCATGCTACTCTTTTGCACACTTTTGTTGTGCAGATCCAGGTACATCAGATCAGACACACTACGGGTGATTTAGGAGCATTTTCAGGACACTCGAGGTATGAATCTGCTACGTCCGCAGATCCGGAGGGTCTTCTTCTATTCTTCTTAGGGATGTCAGTTATTCTCTTATTTTCGTTGTGTAGACACTCTTGATGTATAGAGCCACAGTTGTACTCTTTCTTAGTCTGGTTGCCCGTGAGTTTTCGGGTCTTTGTGGTTGTTTTTCTTCTGGTATTTGGCAAAGTGTATGTGCCAAGCGGCACTTATTACATTTCTGTTATATTATTCCGCTGTTATATTATCTTTTGTTCATAAAAGTGTACATTCTGTGTTGTGTTAGGCTTACCTAGTCGCGAAGACTGGGTGCCGTCATGACATTTTCACAGTTCATGAACTAGGGTCGTGACACTTAGAAATCTCAACTACATTATTTCCAGTAATGATCATGTCATCCACATATAATAAGACCATCAAGTACAAATTTTATTCTATTTTAATAAACAAACTAGAATCTGCATCACAAACTGCAAAGCCACAGAAGATAAAGTATTGAGAAACTTTACCATACCAAGCATGTGGTGCTTGCTTAAGACCATACAATGCCTTCTTTAACGGGCAAACATGATGAGGATATTGCGCAGAGACATAACCTTTAGGTTGTTCCACAAAAACATCACGATCCAATTCTCCATAAAGAAAAGCGTTCTTAGATGCTGCAATAGAGATAATGGTTCTTATTGTTACCATTTTTGCAACCGGGCTAAAAGTCTCCTCATAATCTAGCCCATAACTTTGAGAAAAAACACATGCAACAAGTCGAGCTTTGTACTTATCAACGACCCCATCTGAGTTTTTCTTCAATCGGTAAACCCATTTGTAAGTGATAAGCTCGCAATTCTCTGGCTTCGACACCAAATCTCATGTCTGGTTTTTGTTCAAAGCAACAATTTCTTATTGAATAGCTACTTCCCACTTTAGATGACCTTTGGCTTCTTCAAAGCTTGCTGGTTCTTCATCCAATCCTCCTATAAAAAAGCATGAAGTAATTGAGCAGTTATTCAGTTGCACCTCATAGTCTTTCAGGTAACTTGGTTGTTGTTTCTCCCTTATTGATCTCCTAGGAGTTTACAGTTCAACACCATCTGAAATTGATGTATTTGAAGTTGAGATTTCATCATTGTTCAAAGCCTGCGGGTTACCCTCTGGAATTAGCTGCAAATGTTCTTGATCACCACTAAGAATGGTTTTTTGATTGCTTGTTTTCTCGATAGAATAGTATAATGATACTTCATCAAACACAACATCTCTGGAAGTGACAAAAATTTTTGTTTGAGGATCCATACACCGCCATCCTTTTCTACATGAATCATAGCCAACAAAGACACACCTTTTTGCTTTTGGGTCAAGTTTAGTTCAGTTAGATTTTGGTATATAGACATAACAAATTGAACCAAATACCCGAAACTAATTTACATTTGGCTTTTCATCATATAGAGTCTCAAAAGGAGATTTTTCTTTACCTGGCCATGGAGGCAAACGATTTATTACATGGCATGCACATTGAATTGCTTCAACCCAAAGCTCCCGAGGGAGATTCTTATCATGCAGCCAGAAAAGGCTCGTGGAAACAAGATGAGCTGATTTCCTTTCCGAGACACTGTTCAGTTGAGGGGTACTTGGACATGTCATTTGTCTTGAAATACCGTTGTCATCACATTACTTGAATAAATCATTTGACCTACACTCGCCTCCATTGTCGCTTCGTAAACACTTAATCTTCATCCTAAATTCCTTTTCCACATCAATTTTAAACTCACCAAATTTTGACAAAGCTTCACTCTTCTCTTTCAAGAACTTCACCCATGTATATCTTGAAAAATCATCTACGAACACCATGGCATAGCAAAAACCGCTATAAATAGCTATTTTTTTGGTCCCATCAAGTCGATATAAACCAGCTAAAATATAGAGGATCTCTGATTCAATGATCTCTGAAACGGCAGACGATATGATTTTCCAAATTGATAGCCTTGGAAAACTACATATTCATGAATATTCTGTAGAGCTGGTATGACATCCACCAATTTCTTCAAAGAAATTTGCTGCAACAATTGGTAGCCTAAGTGTCCCAGCCGAGCATGCCAAATTGATGGACTATCTATTTGGCTTGTCTTCTTCACATAGGCTTCCCCTACATCCATGACAAATAAAGAACGTTTCTTTTGCACCAGCAAGAATAACATCAACAGCTATATTGCTTACGTTATCAAAAACCTTTACATCATTTGGACTAAACAAAACATATTTTCCTGAATTGGTAATTTGGGAGACTGAAACTAAATTTCTCTTCAAACTTGGAATGTGAAAGACGTCTGGTGACTCGGTTCGTTGTCACGTGAGCTACCACCCCGTTTTTTCCGTTATATGCTTGTTCATGTTTCAATATATGTGTTTGATGAATTTGAGTCAATTTGGATCGAGTTTGGTAGGAAATGAGACAAATAGTCTCTTTGATGAAAAAATAGTTTTAATGAATTAATAGTGTAGAAAAGTCAACCGGATATTGACTTGTGAGTTAGAGGGATCGGAATCGAATTCTGATGGTTAGGTTAGCTTTAGGGGTTGATTTGTGACTTAGGAGAGCGATCGAAATTGAATTTGGAGGTCTGGTGTAGAAATAGGCTTTAATTTGGCGATTTTGAAGAGGAAATTGAGGAGAATCATCAAGTAAGAACTCTTGGACCCAAATTATGTTAATATACTCATAAATCAAGGATTTAATCTCTGAAAATGGAGGAATTGAGGTGTAAAAATGGAGGATTTTGCTCTAAGCCTGGGAAATAGAAAATTGACGATTTGAATGGGTAAATGGATTCCTATTTTGATAAACTTATATGTATGGACTCGTGGCGAGTCGGGGATTCTGAAAAAATAATTTTGTAATTTATCGATAAGCGGACCCGGGGCCCGGATTTTGGCAACTTCGTATTTTTGGGTGTTTTTCGAGTCCTTTCGATTGGGTTATGATTCATTAGCCTATTTTGATGTATTCTTATTGGTTTTGATCAGATTTGGCACCAAAGGAAGTCGATTTGCGAGGAAAGCGCAAGGAGAGCTAGGACTTTGGCCAGTTCGAGGTGAGTGGTAGTAATAAATGATATATTGAGGGTTTGAAACCTCGTATTTGCACTATACAGTGCTATGTTGAGATGAAACATGCATCATGTGATGAGCGTGGTGATATTGTAACTCGGGATTCGGACTTAATCCATCCCGATTGTTAGTTTACTGTGCATATTGATTGAGACTAAGCTTATATCCGTATATTTGGGGCTAGTTGCCCTGTTTGGGGCCTTGTGCCAATCTGTAGAACCTTAGGGAAGCCTGTGGAGCTAAATGACCTTGTATAATATTGAGCACATGCTCTCAGTCATACTCTTAGCTGTATAGCATGACATGAACCAGTACTAGAAGTGTACTCTAAGTGAGAATACCTAGGGTTAAATAACCTGTTCTAGCTGAGTAGGCCCGAGAGGCCAAGTCTATATTGACTGAGAGGGGTCGAGGACCCATAGTGAGGTATTGATATATACCGGATCGGGTTGCACGCCACAGAAGTATATACATATACATGTATTGGATCAGCACACACACACATATATATATATATATATATATATATATATATATATATATATATATATATATATATATATATATATATATATATATATATATATATATATATATATATATATATATGTATCGGACTGCACGCCGCAGTATTATAGCGCTTGGGCTAAAGGAGCTCATCCGGAGTCTGCACAGACCCCCAGTGAGCGCAGTTATATATTATTGGATCGGGCTATATGTCGTAGCATTATATCTATTATATTGGATCAGGTTGTACACCGCAGCATATTATATATATATATATATATGTATTGGATCGGGCTGCATGTCGCACCAGTATAAGTGAAGATCGGGCTACACGTCGCACCCGTATAAGTGAGGATCGGGTTGTATGCCGCAGCAGTGTTGGATCAGTGTTAGACCAATGTGAGTTAGTAGTAGACTGAACCAGACTTTCACTTTAGAGATGAGTTAGTTGTACAGTTGTCCTTAGAAGTATTTAGTGTTCTTACAGGTATTCTTACTTTCAGTTATTATTTACTGATTACTACTCACTGAGTTGGAAGTACTCACTCTACTCCCTGCACCTTGTGTGCAGATACAGGGATCCAAGAGGGCAGTTGAGCTTTACACTGCTGTCTTACCATCAGCTGCGGAGATATCGAGGTAGTTGCCGGCATCCACAGGACCCGATCTCTTCCTTTCCCTATTTATCTCTTGGTTTTCCTGCTTAATCATCAGTTGTATAAGATCCACTCTTCTGTTAGAGGCTCAGACTTGTGACACCAAATTCATTGGGTTGTATATCAGATGTTTCTATTTCTGCATTTATTACTATTGCTATGAAAACAGGCTAGCTAACTCTAAATGGAACAATATTATTTAATAATTGAATTGATTATCTGAAAAATGGTTGGGCTTGCCTAGCAATGTGTTAGGCGCCATCACGACCGGGGTTTGGGTCATGACAATGTCGTTCAACTTGATAGCCTATGTATCTCCAATGTCAAAAGAACTTGATCTGGTATGACACCATCGTTCCTCCCTTCAACTACTTCAACATTAAAGCATTGCTCCCATTTGAGTTGTTCTTTTCCTTCATTTTCAGTGGCAACATTTGCCTTTGAGATCTTCACTCTACAGTTTTTCTCGATGTGCTCGATTTTACCACATCTATGGCACCTTCTATTTACAAAGTTGCCATCAGTAGCTTTTCCCTTGTTTGAGCCTTTCTCATTGTTCTTGTTTCCTGTTGATATGTTTTTCTTTTTATTCTTGACCTTTGAGAAGAGAACGACATCAGATTCAAAACTTTTTGCCATTTGCTTTGCTAAAGCCTCTTGGTTGGAAAGAAAATTTTCTAATTCTTCAACTGAAGGTTGCTTTGACCAACCTTGAATGGAGGCGACGAAAGGATTGTACTCCTTCAATTCTCGAATAAGAAATCGTCGTATTCTTGTTTCACCGATCTTCTCATCCGTATCTAATTCTGAAAGTTCAGCACAAATACTTTTAACTCGTAGGAAATATTTAGAAATAGACATACCTCCCTGTGTTAGCATTGCCAATTCATTTTCCAACAGTTGTAACCTCGTTGTATTCTTTTGAGAAAACAATCTCTCAAGTGTCTCCCGGACTTCTTTTGGTGAACTAAGATCACGTACATGATCGATAAATTCTTTTCCAATTGAAGTTCTTAAAGCAAAGAGAGCTTTACCACATTTGATCTTTCATTTCCTTCATGGTTCTGTATTTTTCGGAGTATTTGCTGGAATGTCTGTTTCAGCACCAACAATAAGATCCCACAAGTCTTGACCTTGAAGGTAAGCCTCCATACATATTCTCCAGTACTTGTAGTTTGTTCCACATGCTTTTCAACACCAAACTGTGCATTCGAACTACTTCCCCCATTTGCCAATTTCATACTGCATAAAGAGTTTCTCCTCTACAACTTTCGATCTCCTCCAACAAGACAAAGTGAACTTGATAGGCAAGAATAGCACATGCTAAAAAGAACAAGTAAATACGCGTCTCGTGCTTGACTCTATCTGTAAGACAGGTGTGTGCAGCCACTAAGTGAGGAGACAAGACCGGAGAGAAGAAATTCTCGCGAATAAGATATAAGAGTCAAACTTATCGTATACAACTCTTATCTACGACAAGCCTTGGTATAAGTTCGTGTCAATTTTTCAATTTACCAACAAAAAAAAGGGGAAAATTACCCTAAATGCCTATTCAGGCAATTTTAATTATCCGTTAATGCCCATTTCAATTTGTCTTATTGATAATAGGTGAATTTGACTATAATTATGCCCTTAATAATCACACTTTGTTGTTGAATTGATATTGTTTATGATAACAAAATGCTTTTATTAGTGTTTATTGGTGTGTTATAGGTACACATGAGCTATTGGATACTAAAGGAGCTATTTTGGAGTCACAAGATGGTAAAAAGGACAAGTGAAGAGTTGAAGTGAAGTTAGCTTGAAAAAATGAAAAAGAAGTTCGGATTACTATTCATCCGCGGTTCACTCGCGACCGCGGATGAACCGCGGAAAAACAAGCTCGCGGAACCTCACGAGATTCAGAGTACTGTTCTCTTCGCGGTTCATCGACAAACCGCAGACGAACAGCGGAAGGCACCACAAATTTTATTCTGCATAACTTGGAAAAGAGTGCATATTTAGGTATATTGTTGAACAACACCACACATAGGTTATTGGAGGAATCTATAACTTTAGGCGTAAAGACGGGATTAGGAATAACGAAGTCTTGGGTGCAATCTTAAGTGAACAATTCAAATTAAAGCTAGCTAGGGTAGCTCGGGAGAGAGCACTAGTAAATTATTGTAATTGCTTGGGAGAGGGTTACGGTACAAATAGCGTTCATGATTGATAGAATATATTAACAATTTGTATGAGCATAAACAAAAGGAATTCCATCAATAGGGGAAATCAATACCTTAGTCCTTCTCTATAATATTTACCCAATTTTCAATTCTTTCTTTTAAGTCTTTTAATTCTTGCAAAAGTAGTTGTTAGAAGATACTCACAAAAATATACTCAAAGTTTGGGAACTTGCTTCAAAAGTGTTCTTGGGTTGTGAAAGTTGCAGTTGGTAGGTTAATTCTCTGTGGGATCGATTCTGGACTTATTAGACCAGGTTATATTGACTACGACCGTTGCTTGGACATGAATCAATTTTGGCGTCGTTGCTGGGGAATTAACGGAAATTATCAATTGCCATTGACAAAACTACGAGATTCTTGTGTAGTCAGGTTCTTTCTACACACTTTAAATTGAATTGTTTTTACGGTTGTTGAAATTGGGTACTAAGGTGCATGCCTAGAAAATCTGCAAAGACTGGAGAACTAATTGAAGGACTCACTGACCCAGAGCAAACTTTCCGGGCACATAACAAGGCAATCAAACAAATTCAGCAATCAATTAAACTTGATTTCGACATGGGAGACGTGAACGACCCAAACCAGCAAGTTGGGTTGAACGAGTATGAGGCGCAGGAAGGTGTATTATTTGACTGGGCACAACCAACAACGGATAATTTGGCAACTGCCATTATTGTGCCAGCGATTCAAGCTGAGTCTTTCCAGATTACTAACAACATGCTACACTTGTTGCAAAACAAGGGATTATTATCTGGGACTCAGGTTGAAGATCCACAACAGCACCTGAAGAACTTTCTCTCAATATGCAAGACATAGAGGCAACCGAATGTGACACCGGAAGCCATCAGACTATTGCTATTTCTGTTCTCAGTTACAGAGGCTCCACAGGTATGGCTAAACTCGCTCCCCATAAACTCCATTGCAACTTGGGATGAGTTAGTCAAGCAATTCCACAACAAGTTTCATCCACGTAACAAGACAGCTCAGCAAATTGATGAGATTGTGAGCTTCAAGCAGAAACCAATGGAGACATTACATGAAACTTGGGGCAGATTCAAAGGTATGCTTGTTATGTGTCCTCACCATGGGGTTCCTGAGCAGATGTTGGGTCAAAGGTTCTATATGGGGCTTTTAGACAGTATGAAGAAAATTGTAGATGCTTCAGCGGGTGGGGCTTTTCTGAGCAATACTTGGAGGGAAGGTCAGAATTTGCTTGACAAAATGGCTCAAAACTCCGGATGGACTACCAGGAATGCTCCTTTCACTCCAGTGGTACACTCTGTACCTCTGAATCCATCCAACACTATGGAGGAGAACATAGCAAGTTTGATGACACAAATGAGCATCCTGACGAAGAAGGTGGAAGAATCTGGGGTCAAGCAGCAGGTTCACATTGTAGACACTACCAATGGTGGTTTATGCACATCTTGCATTAGCCAACGCATAGGTAATCCATGGGCTGCAGACCAAGAACATCAGCACCAGTATGAAGACATGAACTATGTGGCTAATTATAGAGGGCAACGACAAGGTAACCAGAGTTGGGGACAGCAGGCTCCACAGCAGTACAGGCCTCCTCAGCCACAATATAATGCAGCAGGTATGAGGCCACCAAACAACATGGCTCCATATCCTAGACCTCAGAATTTCAACAACCAATAGAAGGGGTATCATCCACCTCCACCACAGCATGGGGGTAGACATGACGATGGGTTTTCAAGGTTGGAAGCTATGATGCAGCAGGTAATTGGGTCACATGCCAAAACCAATAAGAGGATATATGCACATGACGCAGCCATCAAGAATATGGAAGTACATATGGGCCAGATTGCTATGTCACTTAACAATCGTCCTCAAGGGACATTGCCTGCAGATACACAAACAAACCCGAAGGATCAAATCCCAAAGCAGCTGATGGTAGTTAATCTGAGAAGTAGTAGAGATCTTGAAGCTGAGCAGGAAAGAGAGAGAAGCAACTTACAGGCTAAGACACTCAATCCAGTGCCCATTGAACTGGATGAGTCCACTCGGTTGACAGAAGTTACAGTCTAGCCAGTAGTTGAAAATAAAGATGTGCGGTAGGGAACGAAGAAAGTAGCTGAACAGACAGAGCAGCAGGTTGAGGAGAAAGTGATAGAAAAAGAAAAGTCCCAAGTGATTGGGAAGAAGAGGCCTCCAGCACCATTCCCCCAAAGGTTGGCCAAGTACCAGAAAGAAGAGCAATATAAAAGGTTCTTTGATATGCTCAAGCAAATCCAGGTAAACATTCCTTTAATTGAAGCTTTGAAAGAAATGCCTGGGTATGCTAAGATGATGAAAGACTTGATGTCGCGGAAATTTGATTTCCAAGACTTGGCCACCGTGACTCTTACTCAGACTTGTAGTGCAGTGGTTTCTAGACTCATTGCTGAGAAGTTATCTGACCCAGGTAGCTTCTGTGAGCACGTGATTTTTGCCCTATATGATGATTACTCCCAAAAAACTCAAAATAAAATATTTTGTGTTATTTTTTCTCTTAGTTGTTTGAGTCTGTGTGTGCGTGTTTATTTGTTAAGTTAAGAACATACGAAAATATATTGTGTTTGCACTCTTAGGACTTAAGCTTACAATTAAGAGTAATCAGAATGATTTGACAAAAATGGAAAATAACAAAATAAAAATGTATTGCGGCATTTAATGTGTAAAGTTTAGTTGTTGGTTTGTATTTAATTGATGTTTAATTGAGTGTTAGTTGTTAGCACAACTTAATCAGTATTTTTTCATAATTTAATCGATTTTTGTAGTGTAATTAGAAGTTGTGTTTTAGTAAATAAGGAGCTAAATTAAAGAGATAAAGAAAAGAGTAGGCCAGGTTTGGGCCATCTCCAGTCCAGCCAAAACCAGGCCCAATCGAGTTCATCCCTGGTCCAGTCCGGTTATTGAACCCTCAGATCTGGCCAAACGACCACATTTTCAAGATCCTTAATCGTGGTCGTTCATTTCAAATTGATCCGAAGGCCAAGATCGCCCATATGACCCGTTTAGGAAGCATTAATCTAGGCCGTTTGACTCAACTGATCTAATGGTCAGTACCATATCATCACGACCCGAGCTTGCCCCGGCCCAGTTAACTCTGAACCGACCCAACCCCACTAAGAACAAACGGTGTCGTTTCTCCTTAGCAAATTAATCCAGACCATTGATTTAACTTAATCGGATGGTCACGATTGAATCCCCACCCCCGTATATAAGCTTCATCTCTCAACCTAGACCCCTAAGCTAAACTCGTCTTCTCCATCTCCTTCAAAGACCAACCGTCTTCAGCCTCACGCCGACGTCCTCCGCCCGCCTGAAATCGCCCACGGCGGCAGACGGTGGCCAATGACCTCCAAATTTACACCACACACTCGCCTCAACCTCCCCTACCCAACCCCGTGCATGGTTTATTTCGAATCAATCTGGAAATTCTCGAATCTTCATTTGAAGATTCGAGTCGAACTCGAACCAACTCTGATTGACCCCAAACTCATGCCCTCGCTAGACCTCCCTCACACCATAAAACACTCTTGATTTGGTTCAAATCTAACCATAAGCCCAAAAACCCCAAAATGGCCGCATGAACCCTAAAAATCCAAAATTAGGGTCTTTGTCTAAATTCAATGGAATTTGAGGTCTAATAGACCTTAATTGGGATGTTTTCATTTGAAAACATCTCAATTAAGGTTCGTTAGATCCCAAAACGCAAGTGCAAATCCAAAAGACCCAGATTCTGTTATGGCCTGACCCCTTTGTTCGAGGTATTTTGTTTCTTCCATCTTTATTTCGTTCTTATGTAGTTGTGTGATAAGCCTTTTTCTTTTCTAAATATTATTAAAATTGTTCTGTTTTCCTCCCTCAAAGACCTTTTATTTGGTCGATTATTATTCTATTTTATTTGTTCGATTTTGTTTGTCATTCATTTCGATCAACGTCATCAAATAGCTAGTTTCATATTTCTAAGTTTCTGCCGAACACCATGAATCATTGTTATTGTTCGTCGGTTTGTTGTTTGTTGATTCTCATGTGTTGTAAATGTTATAAACCATATAATCGATTGAAATAGTCTGGTCGACTAGTTAGTTTCCTTATAAGTTCCTTGGTTTTTGTCAAAACCAATCAATCATCTATTAGTCTGTTTGGTCTGTTTGATTGTGGTCAATTGTTATATGTTATAGCTTGCGTAATCGATTAGACGAACACTGTCGTAGGTTTGGCTGTTCAAATAAGATAGGGATGCCATTGGCATTGCAAAACTGATCCGAGGCATTGTCAATTTGGACAGTTTGTTGATTTTGGTTTTTAATTGAGGTTTAACTGCTAGTTCACCATAAATTAAGGGTTAAAGGGACTGCCAGACAATTTTTAGTGGCTAAAAATAGGGGAATAATGGGTTGGGATTCAGTTTTGAGTTGTTTGAATTTAAAAATTGGATTAAACATATAAGCACCCTTCTTAATTGATTAAAATAATGCAACAAGGCATCTGATAAGGAGTTGTTCAGATTAGTTAGTGGAAAATAGCGTTTTCTAATAAACTTGAGTGGGAAGACAGGCTGTAGAGGGTACACTAAGGCTGATTTTAAGGGCTGATTGAGTGGTCCATCAGGGGAAAAGGGTCTGTTTTGGGGGTATAAATACAGACTTGGAATGAAAAAGAGAGGAGAACACATATACAGAGAGAGAGAGAGATAAAGATTGTAAGATTTTTCAGAAGCTAACAGTGAGGTTCTTTTAAGGCAACAACTTTTCTTGAAGCTTGAGGCTTCCTTTTCTTTGAGTATTCATTTATTAAGAGAATCTGAAAACATTCTAATTCTATTGGAGGTGGTTTTTGGTATCATTCTTGGGTTTTGGGTATATTTGGGTTGCTGTTTGGTATTTTCTGGAAGTTACAAACTGGATTTCTTTTGTTGTTTGCAATTACTTTGGTATTCCTGGATTAGAATTGGTGTTCTTGGGAATTTGGTTACTGCCTTGAGATTCTTTCTGTCACTGATGTTGGTTCAACTGCTGCTACTGATCTCTCCCCTTTTCTCCTTCTGTCTTCATTATCCAGGTACATATTTCAATCCTGATTCAATGTATCATCTATTGAATATCAAGTATGATGCAAGCATGAGTTTGATATAACTTTCTAAATCATTTATGAAGCTTTGTATTGATATGATTCTATACTAATTGGAATATGATGATGCTGATGTAGCCTAGGATTTTAGTTGAATAATGAACATAAGTCTTGTATAATTATGTTTGTTTTATTTAAAGTTTTTTTTCAAGTAGATTTGGATTGTAGATGGACTATTTGTTAATGACCATGCAGCTATAGCCTCAATATTTGACATTGTCTTGTTTAGCAATTGTTTAAAATAAAATCCCAGATAGCATAGATTCCATATTAATCTTGATTTCAAGTTGGAAATATCTCTCCAGTAATTTCAAGCCACCATAGTTAGCTAATTAACTGTTAGTGGTTTATTTTAGTTGTTATACAATCACATATGAGTAGAGTGTGAATTCAGGCTTTTCGCTTATTCCTGTCAGTATTAGTAAAAAGAATCAAGCTATTGCTACATCCATTTAGGAATTACGTTCATGGGGTAATTAATTAATTCAATTCGCATGTATATTTTACCTTTCACCTTCATTAGTATTTAACTTTGTAACCAAATAAATGAGAAACGGAAGCCCTAAACTGGCATAAAAATTCGACTTAAGGCAAGTTCAATAGGCGCTTGGTTGGATTCAATTAAGGTTATTTTAAACCACTAGCTTGTTTTCCGGTCATTGGGCTTGAATGTATTAAAACAGGCGGCCCGGGTCCTTTTTGTGATCCGGTATTCATTTTGACCCGGGCCACGTTCTTTGAAAAAAAACATTTCTTTTTATATATGTTAAAGTGTGTTTCCTTTTTCGTAATCATTATAATCCAATAATCATAAGTTAGGATTTTTGCTTTCTTTCATTTAGAGACAATAAAAAATTAGAAAATCATAGTCGCTTTAGGACGGACCTTTAAAAAATAAATGAGATGAGCCCCGCTAAATAACGTATAAATCATGACTCCCTCGTAAATATATATATTCAAATAATTAGAATTTGGGACGAGCCATTTAGCTAATTTCATGGCCCTTCGCAAAGTAATAATACGTTAGTCACTTTAGGTGTGGGTTTAATCTTTTTAACTTTCTTAAAAAACGGGTGTGCATTTCATGAACTCGAATCCAAATTCAACAACGTTGAATAAGAATGTGTCGAGGATTCGGGTGCATTTCATGTGATATAATATGAAAACATGTTCTTAAACAACGTTCATTTTCTTAAGTAGTAAGACAAAAAGCGGTAAATAACATTAAAATTGCACTGTAGGATAATATGTTTTAAAATCAAGTACTTTAGCCAAATACGACAGTTGAGTGACCGTGCTAGAACCACGGAACTCGGGAATGCCTAACACCTTCTCCCGGGTTAACAGAATTCCTTATCTGGATTTCTATTTCGCGGACTGTTAAATAGAGTCAAACTTTTCCTCAATTCGGGATTCAAACGGGTGACTTGGGACACCATAAATCTCCCAAGTGGTGACTCTAAATCTCTTAATAAATTAATCCCACTTTGGTTGTCCTTTAATTGTAAAAACTCCTCTCGCTCCCTCGCGGGTAGCGCCGAAAGGAGGTGTGACAGCTCTGGCGACTCCGCTGGGGACAACACCCAGAACTTCGGTTCAGGGTTTAAGAATTCGAGCTCAGTTAAATTGTTGTTTTTGTCTATATCTGATTTTATTATATGTATGATTAATGTGCTATATGTTTACCGCTTTGATATTATCTGAACTGTATATACAAACTGTGCCGAGTCCCTTCTTTTTCTCACCCCCGGGGATGTGCTCACTGGTTGAGACTCCCTATTCTGTTAGTGTCATACCCCGAAATAATAAAGAGGCTCGGAAAGTTTCTAAGCCGGCTGGCCTTTTGGTTCCCGAAAAGGAGCTCCTTCCTCAGCCCGAGTTGTCCGCTTGGGTACACAGTCTAGATCACATACCGAGGTTTTGAGCTTAGAATAACATAACTTCATGACGGATCCCTAGTAGGAAATGTGTCACGACCCTAGTTCACCAATCGTGAACATGTCGTGATAGCACCCAGTCCCCACGACTAGGTAAGCCTAACACGTTGCGGAATACACAAGCTATGAACACTTAAATAAGAAACATCAGAAAAATAGCATAAAAAGGTATGTAATCCGTGCTGCTTGGCACATACATCCGTCAACACACTGAATAAAATGTTACCAAGATCCGGAATCCCACGATAACACAGACTAAAAGAGAATATACCACTGTGGCTCTATGTGTAAAGAGTATTTAACAACGAGATGAAGAAAATGTCAACTAGTACTATTAGAATAGAAGGAAAAGCCTCCGGATCTGCGGACGTAGCAGATCATACCTCGAGGTCTCCAGAAAGCTGCGGAAATCACCTAGCACGAGCCTGCTCTGATGTACCTGGATCTGCACAACAAAAGTGTGCACAGAAGAGTAGCATGAGTACACCACAGCGGTACTCAGTAAGTGCCAAGCCTAACCTCGATGGAGTAGTGACGAGGGAGGTCAGGGCCCTACTGAGAAACAATAATATAATGATGATAACAAAAATAAAGAGTTTAAATGATAATAATTTCCGAAATAACAACAATAAGATGATTACTGCAACTGTCTACAATTAAGCTAACAACAAATAACCAACTTAATAAAAGAAATCCAGGACCTGTGGGAATTGAACCCACAGTCCCATTCTCAGTACCTCTGGGTCTTCGGGAATCGAACCCGCAGCCCATGTCTCAATAATATCTCAATAACTCAGGATCTCCGGGAATTGAACCCGCAGTCCCTACCAATAATTCAGGATCTCGGGAATCGAACCCGTAGTCCACATTTCAATAATCCTCGGGTCTTCGGGAATCGGACCCGCAGCCCATGTCTCAATAGATCTCAGGATCTCCGGGAATCGAACCCGCAGTCCACATTTCAATAAATCTCGGGATCTCCAGGAATCGAACCCGCAGTCCACATTTCAATAAATCTCAGGATCTCAGGGAATCGAACCCGCAGTCCACATTTCAATAAACCTCAGGATCTCCGGGAATTGAACCTGCAGTCCATATTTCAATAAATCTCAGGATCTCCGGGAATCGAACCCGCAGTCCACATTTCACAGCAAGTAAAGGAATACACGGAGAGAAGTATAATATGCTTAACTATAACTTCACTGATAAACAGCGCCAGTGATTACCAAGAAAACTCAAGTAAGACAAATAGGCAACTAGACAGTTAAATACTACCTAATCATGTTATTCTAACTGCTACCGGGTAGAAATATCGAATTTAACAGCTAAAAACCAGGAATATCACTCATTGAACATTTTAAGTAAAGTATGTGTTCAACAACCAGCGCATGTACACGCCCGTCACCTCGCGTACAAGGCATTTAAACTATCACATAATATCCTAGGGGTGAAAATTCCCCCACACGAGGTTAGACAAGCCACTTACCTCAATTCCGGTACAAAACCGCTAAGAAATAACCCTCTTGCCGCGAATGTCGGCCTCCACAAGTGTAGTATCTGATAAAAATCAATAGAATCACATCAAAATAGGCCAATTGGGCATTACCCAATCAAAATAACTCAAAATACACCAAAACCCACAAGTTGCCAAAACCCGACTTTCGGCACGCTTATCAAAAAATCACGAAAGTTATATATTCGGGTTCCTTATTTCAATACGAGTCTGTGCATATAAAACTTATCGAAATCGGACTCCGTTTGCCCATTCAAATCAAAGATTTTCTAACATTTAGGCCTAGGGCTCAAACCCACCTTTAATCTCTCATTTTCAGTGAAATAATCACGGATTTCATGATAAACCAACGAATTAAGGTCAAGAAACTTACCCCCGATGATTTCCGATGATATCCCAGCGTTTCCCCTTCAAAATCCTCTCTTGGAGCTCAACAATGGCGGTTTTGGTGTGTTAGGCCGCGACTGAAATGTTCTGCACTTAAAGTCACTGCCAGGCCATTTAACCCTACGCGATCGCAGCACTGGGCTCGCGATCGCGATGCACAAATCCCTGGGGCCTGATTTTTCTTCTACGCGATCGCAGTGAACAACCAAAGATCCCTACGTGATCGCAACTCCAGCCCCGCGATCGCATTGCATCCGGACTAGACCTTACGCGATCGCGTGAACCCAAACGCTGCCTTACGCGATCGCATTCAGAACTTCGCGATTGCAGAGAGCAAAAATTCTCTGCAATTATTGCAGCAGAATAGCAGTGCCTTTTGGCACAAATTGGTCCGTTTGGACCCCCGAATTCATCCCGGGGTTCCCGGGACCCCAACGAAAACCACCAACATACCCCAAAACACGATATGAACTCATTCCAATCATAAAAACATGTCTAACAACATCAAAACCCATAATTTACATCGAATTCAAGCCTAAATTTCTTAAAACTTTCCGAATTGCACATTCGATCTAGAACCCGACCAAACGACGTCCGAATGACCTGAAAATTTGCGGACATATCCAAAATCACATAACGAAGCTACAGAAATTGTCGGAATTCCATTCCGACCCCGGATCAAAATCTCACCTATCGTTCGGATTCGCCAAAATTTCAACCTTCGGCATTTCAAGCCTAATTGAGCTAAGGACCTCCAAAATACATTCCGAACGCGCTCCCAACCCCGAAATCACCCAACGGAGCTAATGGAAACATCGGATTTCCGTTCCGAGATCGTCTTAACACTGTTCCGGTTACGGGCCATTTTCTATCTTTAAAGCTCTCATTTAAGGACTAAGTGTCCCAAAATACTTCAAATTTCAGGGCCGACTCTCCCGGCAAACCACAATAGCAGAAATGTACTTAGGGAAACAGTTAAATTAGGGATTGGGGCGTAATTTTCTAAAACGACCGGCCGGGTCGTTACATCTTCCCACCCTTAAAAGATTCGTTCGTCCTCGAATGAGCATAGAAAATATACCTGGAGTAGTGAAAAGATGAGGATACTGGCTGCGCATATCCTGCTCAGTCTCCCAAGTCGCCTCCTCGACCGGCTGGCCCCGCCACTGAACCTTTACCGAAGCGATGTTCTTTGACCTTAGCTTTCGGACCTACCTGTCTAGAATGGCTACTCCCTCCTCAACATAAGACAGATCCTTGTCTAGCTGAACAGAAGTGCAACACATGCGACGGGTCACCAAGGTATCTCCGGAGCATGGAGACATGAAATACGGGATGAACTCCGGCTAGACTGGGAGGTAAGGCCAACTCATAAGCAACCTCCCCAACACGCCTCAAAATCTCAAAAGGGCCAATAAACCTAGGACTCAGCTTTCCTTTCTTCCCAAACCTCATAACGCCCTTCATGGGCGAGACTCGAAGTAGAACCCGCTCGCCAACCATAAAAGCCACATCGCGAACCTTCTTGTCCGCATAACTCTTCTGTCTAGACTGGGCTGCACGAAGTCTGTCCTGAATCACCTTGACCTTGTCCATAGCCTCCTGAACCATATCAGTACCTAGCAACCTAGCCTCACCCAGCTCGAACCAACCCACGGGAGACCTGCACCTCCTACCATATAGGGCCTCGTACGGTGCCATCTGAATACTAGGCTGGTAGCTATTGTTATAAGCAAACTCCGCCAGTGGCAGGAAGTGATCCCATGAACCTCCAAAATCAATCACGCATGCACGGAGCATATCCTCCAAAATCTGAATAGTGCGCTCGGACTGCCCATCAGTCTGGGGGTGAAATGCTGTGCTCAGCTCCACCCGAGTACCTAACTCCTGCTGTACAGCTCTCCAGAACCGTGAAGTGAGCTGAGTGCCTCTATCTGAAATGATGGAAACTGGAATACCATGCAGCCGAACTATCTCCTTGATATAGATCTCCGCCAGTCGCTCCGATGAATAAGTAGTGCTCACCGGTATAAAATGGGCGGACTTGGTCAGCCGATCCACAATGACCCAAATGGAATCAAACTTCCTAACCGTCCGTGGAAGTCCAGGATACAAAGTCCATGGTAATGCGCTCCCATTTCCACTCGGGAATCTCGATCTGTTGCATCAATCCACCGGACGATGATGCTCATACTTCACCTGCTGGCAGTTGAGGCATCTAGAAACATAATCAAATATATCCCTCTTCATCCGCCTCCACCAGTAATGTTGTTTCAAGTCTTGATACATCTTCTCGGCTCCCGGATGGATGGAATACCGCGAGCTATGGGCCTCTGCTAGAATCAGCTCTCGAAGATCATCCACATTAGGCACACAGATACGCCCTTGCATCCTCATAACTCCATCATCCCCGATGGTAACATCTCGAGCATCACCACGCCGAACTCTATCCTGAAGGACAAGCAAATGAGGGTCGTCGAACTGACGCTCCCTGATGCGGTCAAATAGAGAAGACCGAGAAATCACACAAGCCAGAACCCGGCTGGGCTCCGAAAGATCCAGTCTAACAAACTGCCTGGCTAGAGCCCGAACATCCATCGCCATAGGCCTCTCTGAAACTGGTAGATATGCTAAACTCCCCAAACTCTCTTCTCGACGACTCAAGGCATCGGCAACCACATTAGCCTTGCCCGGATGATAAAGAATAGTAATATCATAGTCCTTTAGTAGCTCCAACCATCTCCTCTGACGCATATTCAGGTCCTTCTGCTTAAGCAAGTGCTGCAAGCTCCGGTGATCAGTGTAGATCTCACAAGGGACCCCATATAAGTAATGACGCCAAATCTTCAAGGTGTGAACAATGGCAACTAGCTCCAAATCATGAACAGGGTAATTCTTCTCATGCACCTTCAGTTGTCTCGACGCGTAGGCAATCACCCTACCGTCCTGCATCAATACCACGCCGAGTCCAACTCGTGAGGCATCACAATATACGGTATAGGACCCCGTACCTGTAGGCAACATCAATATAGGGGCCGAAGTCAAAGCTGTCTTGAGCTTCTGAAAGCTCGCCTCACATTCGTTTGTCCACTGGAAAGGGGCACCCTTTTGGGTCAATGTGGTCATAGGTGCTGCAATCGAAGAGAACCCTCTACGAAACGACGGTAATAGCCCGCCAAACCAAGGAAACTGCGAATCTCAGTAGCGGAGGAGGGTCTGGGCCAACTCTGCACGGCCTCCACCTTCCTCGGATCTACTCGAATACCATCACTCGACACCACGTGGCCCAAAAATGCCACTGAACTCAACCAGAATTCACATTTAGAGAACTTGGCATAAAGGTGCTTCTCCCTCAGAATCTGAAGCACTATCCTCAAATGCTGCTCGTGCTCTTCCCGGCTCAGGGAATATACTAGAATATCATCAATGAAGACAATCACGAACGAGTCCGGATAAGGCCTGAACACACTGTGCATCAAATGCATAAAGGCTGCTGGGGCATTAGTCAGCCCAAAAGACATCACGAGGAACTCATAGTGACCATACCGGGTCCTGAAGGCAGTCTTCGGGATATCTGGCTCCCGAATCTTCAGCTGGTGATACCCATAGCGCAAATCAATCTTAGAAAACACATGTGCGCCCTGTAGCTGGTCAAATAAATCATCAATACGGGGCAAAGGATACCGGTTCTTCATTGTAACCTTGTTCAGCTGACGATAGTCAATACACATACACATAGAACCGTCCTTTTTCTTCACAAACAATACAGGAGCACCCCAAGGCGAAACACTGGGTCGAATAAAACCCTTGCCCAATAACTCCTGTAACTGATCCTTCAACTCCTTTAACTCAAGAGGAGCCATACTGTACGGTGGAATAGAAATGGGCTGAGTGCCTGGCAACAAGTCAATAGCAAAGTCAATATCTCTGTCGGGCGGCATGCCGGGAGATCAGCTGGAAATACATCAGCAAAGTCACGTACCACAAGAACAGAATCAATAGAGGGAGTGTCAATACTGACGTCCCGCACATAGGCTAGATAAGCAGCACACCCCTTCTCAACCATACGCTGAGCTCTGAGAAAAGAAATAACACGGCTAGGGGTGTGATCTAGAGTACCACTCCACTCAATACGTGGAATGCCTGGCATAGCCGGCGTCACGGTCTTGGCGTGACAATCAAGAATAGCATAATGGGGCGACAACCAGTCCATGCCCAGAATAATATCAAAATCGACCATCCCAAGCAGCAATAGATCCGCTCTGGTCTCAAAATCACAAATGGTAATCAAACACGACCGATATACGCGGTCCACGGCCAAAGAATCACCCACCGGAGTGGAAACATAAATGGGGGCACTCAAAGAATCCCGAGGCACACCCAGATGAGAAGCAAAGTAAGAAGACACATATGAAAAAGTGGAACCGGGGTCGAATAGAACCGATGCCTCCCTGTGACTAACCAGAATAATACCTGTGATAACAGAGTCAGATGCAACAGCCGCAGCGCAATCAGGAATAGCATAGAATTTGGCCTGTCCCCCCTCTCGAGGGCGGCCTCTGGAACCCTAACCCCCGCCCCTGGCTGGCTGGGCAGGTGGAGTGGCAGCTGGGGCTGGAATGATAGCCTGCTGGCCCTGAGAACCACGCGGATGCTGTGATGACTGATGAGGGGCTCCTCTCCTGCGCCTGGGGCACTCCCTAACTAGGTGGCGAGTATCCCCGCACTCAAAACAAGCTCTGGGAGGACGCGGTGGCTGTGACTGACCGGCCTCACCCCCACTAGTCTGACCCATGGAAGGACCCTGCGCAGGAGGTGCACTGGAAACTGGGGGAGCATAGTAAGGCTCCTGAGGTGCTGGAAGGCCTGGAGTACTACCGGCTACAGGCAATGCTGAGTAAACTAGTCGGCCGGAATAACCCCTGCCAAAATGACCGGCTGATGAAGTGCGGGCACCAGAGAAATGGCCTGACTCACGAGACCTTTTGGCCTCTCTCTCTCTCCGCTCTCTAGGGAGCATACTCTCAATCCTCTTGGCAATGCTAACTGCCTGCTGATAAGATATATCTGTCTCCAGCTCTCTGGCCATGCTGGATCGGATAGGCGGAACAAGGCCCTCAATAAATCTTCGCACTCTCTCCCAAACCGTGGCTACCAAAGCCGGTGCATGCCTGGCTAGACGGGTGAAACTGATAGCATACTCCGATACTGACATGGAGCCCTCACAACCACTCAAACTCCGAGCGCCAAGAATCCCTAAGGCTCTGTGGAACAAACTCCCTCAAAAACAGATCTGAAAACTGCGTCCAGGTCAATGAAGCAGACTCCTCTGGACTATCCAACTCATACGTGCGCCACCAATCATAAGCGGCCCCACGAAACTGAAAAGCAATGAAGGAAACCCCGCTGGTCTCCACAATCCCCATAGTACGAAGAATACGATGACACTCCTCTAGAAAACCCAATGCATCATCTGAAGCCAAACCACTAAACACTGGAGGGTCATATTTCTTGAACCTCTCCAATCTACGCTGCTCGTCCTCAGAGGCAGCTGGTCCACCTCCGGGCCGTGCTGGGGCGGCGGAGGCATAACCAAAACATCTGGAACCTGTCCCACTGGCACACGCTGCTCCGGTGTAACGGCTGTAGGAGTCTGGGCCCCTCCCCCGGCCTGAGATGTAGCTGCGACGAGAGGAAGCAGTCCTGCCTGAGCTAAAGTGGTATACATACTCATGAACTGGGCCAGGGTCTCCTGTAGTGCTGGAGTAGTAGCAGCTGTAGTCGGTGTACCAGGTGCCTGTGCTCCAACCTGGTCTACCTGTGGCACCTCAGCGGCAGCGCGCGCGGGTGCTGTGGCTACACCTTGGGCGCGTCCTCATCCTCTACCTCAGCCCCGGCCTCTGACGGCGACAACAGTACCTGATCATCGCGAGTAGATCGTGTCCTCACCATCTGTGAGAGAATAGAAAGCAGTAGTTTATATTTTTTATGTCAAAAATGTCGCACGACAAGGAATCCAAAAGAAATGAAGAGTTTCCTAAATAGTTACATAGCCCCTCGTAGATAAATACGGACGTCTCCGTATCGATCAGCGAGACTCTAAATAACCGGTCTGTGTCCCGTGACTCCTATGAACCTAGAGCTCTGATACCAACTTGTCATGACCCTAGTTCACCAATCGTGAACATGTCGTGATGGCACCTAGTCCCCACGACTAGGTAATCCTAACACGTTGCGGAATATACCAGTTTATAAACACTTAAATAAGAAACAGCGGAAAAATAGCATAAAAAGGTATGTAATCCGTGCCGCTTGGCACATACATCCGTCAACACACCGAATAAAACGTTACCAAGATCCGGAATCCCACGGTAACACAGACTAAAAGAGAATATACCACTGTGGCTCTATGTGTAAAGAGTATCTAACAACGAGATGAAGAAAAATGTCAACTAGTGTAAGGCCCCGTAAAATTTTTGTGCATAAAACCTAGTAGCTGTGGTGTCATGGTCCGAATAATGTGTTAGGAATGCGTAGATTATCGGCAGCTCAACAGAGTCACCATCAAGAATAAATATCCTTTGCCTCGCGTGGATGATCTGTTTGACCAATTGCAGGGAGCGAAGTTCTTCTCAAAAATTGATTTACGGTCCGGGTACCACCAGTTGAAAATCAGGGAGCAGGATATTCCTAAGACCGCCTTCAGAACTCGTTATGGTCACTTCGAGTTTTTGGTCATGTCTTTTGGGCTAACCAATGCCCCGGCAGCTTTCATGGACCTTATGAATCGTGTTTTCAAGCCATTCCTAGATTCCTTTGTAATTGTATTCATTGACGACATCCTCATCTACTCTCGGAGCGGGGAAGATCATGCCATTCACCTCAGAGCAGCATTGCAGACCCTTCATCAGCATCAATTGTATGCCAAGTTCTCAAAATGTGAGTTTTGGTTGGAGTCCGTAGCCTTTATAGGGCATGTTATTTCCAGTGAGGGAATTCAGGTGGATCCTCAGAAGATTGCGGCAGTGAAAGATTGGCCTAGACCCACGACCCCGACAGAGATTCGTAGTTTCTTGGGTTTAGCAGGGTACTATCGGAGGCTTGTAGAGGGGTTCTCAACTCTCGCTTCCCCATTGACAAAACTGACGCAGAAGGCAGTTAAGTTCCAGTGGTCCGAAGCATGTGAGAAAAGTTTCCAGGAATTGAAGTCAAGATTGACCTCGGCACCAGTATTGGCCTTGCCAGAAGGCACAGAGGGATTTGTGGTTTATTGTGATGCCTCCAGGGTTGGTTTGGGATGTGTATTGATGCAGCACGGGAAAGTCATATCTTATGCTTCCAGGCAACTCAAGAATCACGAGAAGAATTATCCGACGCATGATTTGGAGCTTGCAGCTGTTGTGTTTGCTTTGAAAATATGGCGGCACTATCTTTATGGAGTTCATGTAGATGTGTTTTCGGACCACAAGAGCCTCCAGTATTTGTTCAAGCAGAAGGAGCTAAATCTGAGACAGCGACGGTGGTTAGAATTGCTCAAGGACTATGATATGAACATATTGTACCATCCAGGAAAGGCAAATGTGGTAGTCGACGCTCTTAGTCGAAAATCCATGGGTAGTTTGGCTCATTTGGGTGTGGATCAGAGACCCCTGGCTCGAGAGGTTTACTAATTAGCCAGTTTGGGGGTTCGTATCTCGGCGTCAGACGAGGGGGATATTTTGGTGCATAATGGAGCAGAATCATCATTGGTCGCGGAAATCAAGGAAAAACAGTTGATGGATCCAGCATTGGTTCGGGTAAAGGAAGCAGTCATGAATAACAAGACCTCAGCATTTGTACTCAGCGGCGAAGATGGTGTATTGCGGTGTCAAGATAGGCTATGTGTTCCGGATGTGGACGAGCTTCGGGAAAGGGTAATGGCAGAGGCTCATATTTCCAGGTATTCGGTACACCCAGGTTCCACGAAAATGTAGCATGACCTTAAGGAGATTTATTGGTGGAATGGTATGAAAAGGGATGTAGCAAGCTTTGTAGCTAAATGTCCGAACTGTCAACAAGTGAAGGATGAGCATCAACGGCCCGGTGGATTAACTCAGCTTATAGAAATACCAAGGTGGAAATGGGAGATGATCAATATGGATTTTGTGGTAGGGTTACCTCGCACTCAGCGTAAGTTCGATTCAATATGGGTGATAGTAGATCGACTCACCAAATCAGCTCACTTCCTGCCTGTCAAGTCCACTGATACTGCGGAGCAATATGCAAGATTGTACATCAAGGAAATAGTAAGACTTCATGGCACTCCACTTTCTATTATCTCGGATCGCGGGGCTCAGTTCACAGCTAACTTTTGGAAGAAGTTTCAGCAAGGTTTGGGAACTCAGGTGAATCTCAGCACAGCTTTCCATCCGCAGACCGACGGCCAGGCCGAGCGGACCATTCAGACGCTTGAAGATATGTTTCGGGCTTGTGTCTTAGATTTTAAAGGTAATTGGAATGAACACTTGCCATTGATAGAATTTGCTTACAATAATAGCTATCATGCTAGCATTCAGATGGCCCCATTTGAGGCATTGTACGGGAGAAAATGTAGGTCGCCAATCGGGTGGTTTGAGGTAGGTGAAGCGGAATTGCTAGGGCCAGATATGGTGTACGAAGCTATGGAAAAGGTCAAGGTTATTCAGGAGAGAATGGAAACAGCACAAAGTCGTCAAAAATCCTATGCAGACGTTCGCCGAAGGGATTTGGAGTTTCAAGTCGATGATTGGGTGTTCTTGAGGGTATCTCCTATGAAGGGAGTCATGCGATTCGGAAAGAAAGGGAAATTGAGTCCTAGGTATGTCGGGCCATATCGGATCGTTCAAAGGATTGGTCAAGTTGCTTATAGGCTAGAGTTGCCTCCTGAGATGTCATCGGTGCATCCGGTATTCCATGTGTCCATGTTGAAGAAAGTGATTGGAGATCCATCCACCATCATGCCAGTCGAAGCTATAGAGGTTAATGAAGATTTGTCATATGAAGAAGTTCCAGTTGCTATTCTTGATAGGCAAGTCCGTAAGTTGAGAAATAAGGAAGTTGCCTCTGTTAAAGTATTGTGGCGAAGTCAACAAGTTGAGGAGGCCACATGGGAAGCGAAAAAAGAGATGAAGGAAAAGTACCCCCATTTGTTCGATCAAGCCTAGAAGAAATTAGGTGACCCTCCTACTCCTAGTAACTCTGTCATCTTGTCTAAGTTGTTTCCCTCTTAGTATTAGTAAAGTCTCCTTCATTTTGTAATGAGTTAAATGTGTTGTTGCCTTGGGTCACTTGAACCTTTCTTGATAAGTGAAATCCTTATAAATATTCGCGTGTTAAATAAACAACTAATAGTAAGTATGGATTGGTAATGATTTGTTTGTGTGTACGTTGTGTATTAAAATGATTAAATAAGGAAAGAACTCATTGAAGTGACTTGAATATGTGCATTTGTTGAGGCAAGAAAGTATATACGAGTTGTGGAAAGTGTTGTAGTTGTATATTGTTGTTTGGTAATGTGTTTCGGGGGCCCTCTGATAGGTGGATATGTCCATAATACAAAGGAAACTCCGGCGAAATTTTTCTAAAATATAAGAGTTAGTCAAAATTTTGATGGTTGCATATCATGTCTTTCAAAACCAACTCATTTATTTCAAAATCCTCATTCGAGGACGAATGATCTTAAGGGGGGAGGATGTAAGGCCCCGTAAAATTTTTGTGCATAAAACCTAGTAGCTGTGGTGTCATGGTCCGAATAATGTGTTAGGAATGCGTAGAATTCTTCGCGGCGAGCTTGCTCGCCGCGGTTCGGACCCTTGGTAGTGATTTAAGTGTCAAAAATGTAGAGAATAAAGTTTTCCAGAAAAGTGTCAAATATGCGGTCAAGAATGCGACCGCAAACCTATTATGCGGACCGCATTCTTGCCGCAAAGCGTACCAGAGAGTTTCCCAAAATCGCGTTGAAAATGCGGTCGATATGCGATCGCATAGTGAATCTGCGGTGCATTTTGCGACCGCAGATCAAGAATACGGACCGCATATTGGTCGCATTCTGTAACAGAACCTGTGTAATTTTGAGGCCATTCTGCGGTCACTATGCGGACCGCATGTTGATTCTGCGGTCGCAAAGTGCACCGCATAATTGACCCGGTCCAGATTTTTGTAACATTTTGACCCGATCTCTTCTTTAATATAACACCTTTCTTCTTCATTTTATCATATCATCTTACCAAAATTAGAGAGAGAATAGAAGGGTTTTAGAGAGAGAAGTTTTTCATCTTCAAAGATTGTTCCAACCACTTAATTCCAAGGGATCCTAGGGCAAGGATTCAACTTCCCCAATCTTTTCAAGGTAAAAACCCTAATCTTGGATTTTCAGTTTTAAATTGGGTAAAGAGAGGTTTGCGTATAATAGCTTTTGAAAATAGAATTTTTACACTCATGCATGATTATTGAACTTGATTTCTAGTAAAAAGAAGTGAGTAGAAGTAAGAGTCTTCAAGAACAAGGTTGGCAAGAGTAGGATATCTTGGGTAAGCATAAAGTAGGAAGAAAACTCATCACCAGGTATGTATGGCTAATTTTGCTTCTTGTGAAATCGCCTATATGTGTGAAAATTGCTTGGTTAATGTTAATTTGACAAATTGTGTGAAATTCTCAAAGTTGTTGTTGAAATATGGGTGATGTGGTATAGAATATGAACCGAAAGTTAAATGAGAGTCGAAATGGGTAAAGAATTGTGAATAATGATTATGATGGCCTATGTGGCACCTTGTGTAAAACAAACGAAACGCTTGAGAATTTGTTTATTGTGGAAAGAGATGAAACACTTGAATTGTGGAAATATTGTAACATGGTTGTGATATTGATTTGAAATATAATTGAGAACATGAAACAATGTGCAAGTTGCTTATTTGAACTTGTTGAAATTGTGTGTAGTACCTTATCTGCTGTTTGAAATTGTTGTGTTTTAAACTGTAAGGCGGGGTCGTGTTGCGTGCTGCAACGTGAGGAAATAAGGTGTGGGTTGGGGTGATAAGGGTGGCCAAGGTAATAAGGGTGGTCGGGGGCAATAAGGATGGAAAGCGATCGAAATCGCTATTGAAAATTGATACAAAAATCAATAATGTGAAATTGTGAAAGGAGACAGCAGGAGAGTTTGCAACCTGTGGGGCACTGATTGCCCCTTTGTTTGACTACTTGTGCTTTATGTGATTGATTGGTTATTGTTAAATTGGTTGATCGTAGAAAGTGCTTTATGTTGAGAATGATTTGAAATGAGGAAAATGTGGAAACATGGTTGGCTGGCTTAATTAATTGTTGATGTAATCTAATGGCTTGAGTTTACTTGGGACAAAGTTTGTCCATACATACCAGTACAATTCAAGTGTACTGACGTCCCTTTTGCCGGGGACGCTACATTCGTGTTATGATTGTAGGTGGATCGGTAGCAGGCACTTCAGCTCATCGGCAGTAGTATCCTTCTCCTTCCACTGCCCGTTTTGGTGAGCCCCTTTCTTCCTCGGGGCCTTGTGTGGTTCATGCCACTTTTGTTTAGATTTCATTTTGGTTTTGTAAGGTATAGCCGGAGCCTTGTTACCGGCAAGTATTGTATTCCCTTTTTTTGTATCCTAGAGGCTCTGTAGACATGTAAGCTGTGGGACTCCAGTCTTATGTATACATTATGTTATGTCGGGCGTTGTAAAAACTGTAAACTTGTTAATGAATCACTCGTATGGTTTTATTTGTTTAATGTGAAATCATTCATGGTTAGTAAGATATTTGGTTAATGAAAAACAATCAACACAGGGGTAACGCGTGGGAATGAAAGGCACCCAGGTCCGCTTGACTGGGGCAACCCGGTCAGGCGCCGGTCATGTTCTCCGATTTGGGGCGTGACAACTAGTACTATTATAATAGAAGGAAAAGCCTCCGGATCTGCGGACGTAGCAGATCATACCTCGAGGTCTCCAGAAAGCTGCGGAAATCACCTAGAACGAGCCTGCTCTGATGTACCTGGATCTGCACAACAAAAGTGTGCAGAAGAGTAGCATGAGTACACCACGGCGGTACTCGGTAAGTGCCAAGCCTAACCTCGATGGAGTAGTGACGAGGAAGGTCAGGGCCCTACTGAGAAACAATAGTATAATGATGAAAATAAAAATAAACAGTTTAAATGATAATAATATCCGAAATAACAACAATAAGATGATTACTGCAACTGTCTACAATTAAGCTAACAACAAATAACCAACTCAATAAAACAAGTCCAGGACTTGTGGGAATTGAACCCACAGTCCCATTTACAGTACCCCTGGGTCTCCGGGAATCGAACCCGCAGCCCATGTCTCAATAGATCTTAGGATCTCCGGGAATAGAACCCGCAGTCCACATTTCAATAAACCTCAGGATCTCCGGGAATCAAACCCGCAGTCCATATTTCAATAAATCTCGGGATCTCCGAGAATCGAACCCGCAGTCCACATTTCAATAAATCTCAGGATCTCCGGGAATCGAACCCGCAGTCCACATTTCAATAAATCTTAGGATCTCCGAGAATCAAACCCGCAGTCCACATTTCAATAAACCTCAGGATCTCCTGGAATCGAACCCGCAGTCCATATTTCAATAAATCTCAGGATCTCCGGGAATCGAACCCGCAGTCCACATTTAACAGCAAGTAAAGGAATACACGGAGAGAAGTATAATATGCTTAACTATAACTTCGCTGATAAACAGCGCCAGCTATTACCAAGAAAACTCAAGTAAGACAAATAGGCAACTAGACAGTTAAATACTACCTAATCATGCTGTTCTAACTGCTACCGGGTAGAAATATCGAATTTAACAGCTAAAAACCAAGGATATTACTCATTGAACATTTTAAGTAAAGTATGTGTTCAACAACCAGCGCATGTACACGCCCGTCACCTCGCGTACAAGGCATTTAAAGTATCACATAATATCCTAGGGGTGAAAGTCCCCCACACGAGGTTAGACAAGCCACTTACCTCAATTCCGGTACAAAACCGCTAAGAAATAACCCTCTTCCCGCGAATGTCGGCCTCCACAAGTGTAGTATCTAATAAAAATCAATAGAATCACATCAAAATAGGCCAATTGGGCATTACCCAATCAAACTAACTCAAAATACACCAAAATCCACAAGTTGCCAAAATCCGACTTTCGGTACGCTTATCAAAAAATCACGAATGTTATATATTAGGGTTCCTTATCTCAATACGAGTCCGTGCATATAAAATTTACCGAAATCGGACTCCGTTTGCCTATTCAAATCAAAGATTTTCTAACATTTAGGCCTAGGGCTCAAACCCACCTTTAATCTCTCATTTTAAGTGAAATAATCACGGATTTCATGATAAACCAACGAATTAAGGTCAAGAAACTTACCCCCGATGATTTCCCGATGATATCCCAGCGTTTCCCCTTCAAAATCCTCTCTTGGAGCTCAACAATGGCGGTTTTGGTGTGTTAGGCCGCGACCGAAATGTTCTGGACTTAAAGTCACTGCCAGGCCATTTTACTCTACGCGATCGCAATACTGGGCTCGCGATCGCGATGCACAAATCCCTGGGGCCTGATTTTTCTTCTATGCGATCGCAGCCTTTGGCACGCAACCGCATTGAACAACCAAAGATCCCTACGCGATCGCAACTCCAGCCCCGCGATCGCATTGCATCCGGACTTGACCTTACGCGATCGCGTGAACCCAAACGCTGCCTTATGCGATCGCATTCAGAACTTCGTGATCGTAGAGAGCAAAAATTCTCTGCAATTATTGCAGCAGAACAGCAGTGCCTTTTGGCACAAATTGGTCCGTTTGGACCCCCGAATTCATCCCGGGGCTCCCGGGACCCCAACAAAAACCACCAACATACCCCAAAACACGATACAAACTCATTCCAATCATAAAAAACATGTCTAACACCATCAAAACCCATAATTCACATCGAATTCAAGCCTAAATTTCTTAAAACTTTCCGAATTGCACATTCGATCTAAAACCCGACCAAACGACGTCCGAATGACCTGAAAATTTGCGGACATATCCAAAATCACATAACGAAGCTACAGAAATTGTCGGAATTCCATTCCGACGCCCGGATCAAAATCTCACCTATCGTTCGGATTCGCCAAAATTTCAACCTTCGGCATTTCAAGCCTAATTGAGCTAAGGACCTCCAAAATACATTCCGAACGCGCTCCCAACCCCGAAATCACCCAACTGAGCTAATGGAAACATCGGATTTCCATTCCGAGATTGTCTTAACACTGTTCCGGTTACGGGCCATTTTCTATCTTTAAAGCTCTCATTTAGGGACTAAGTGTCCCAAAATACTTCAAATTTCAGGGCCGACTCTCCCGGCAAACCACAATAACAAAAATGTACTTAGGGAAACAGTTAAATTAGGGATTGGGGCGTAATTTTCTAAAACGACTGGCATGGGTCGTTACAAAACGCTTATTTGCATCACGTTGCATTTGACTTAGGGAACTCAACACAGGGGTTGGGTTCGTCTAGGACAGGCAACCTGAAATGAAAAGACCATCCTGCTACACCATGTTTGTTTTAAGCATTTATTTGGACTTGCGTGCTGACCGGCTTTTAAATACTGAAGAGAAAAAAACGAAAAAAAGAGGGAAATTGTATAGGGAAATAGATACTTATTTTCAAAAAATACAAAAATGTGTTTTACCAACAAATTAATAAATTTTGTTTTCAAAATAGTTTGCTTTATTTTGTCAAAAAAAATAGTTTCTTGTCGGTCAATAAAAGGAAAAAATATAGTTTGTTTTGTTGGACTGAACTACGCGGGTTTGATTCTCACCGGATGTGAGATACGTAGGCAACCCCCATCGGGTTCAACCTCCCCTTTTGCAAAAATACCAAAATTTTAAATTTTAGAGTCATAAAAAATCGGTAAGGCTGTTTTGTCGAGAATAGCTGAATGTTCCCGAAAAGGACGACGCAAGGTTAACTCTGCATAAACAGCCATTTTTTTGGTCATTATTTAGATTTCGGTCGGTTGACCCACAGTCTTAAATAGGTCCAGTGACGCTGTTTTGACAAAAATGGCCGAATGTCCTGAAAGGGACGTCGGAAGGTCGATTTTATGCAAATGGCCACTAAAGAGTCATGTTAGGATTTTTTTTTTAACGAGCGCAACCTTAAAATCTTCGTCTTGAAAATGCTGAAAGGTCGCGGTTGAAAATTAGGTTATTTGTTCAAAATTTGTAAATAGTCCAATCATTGTCAGCCAAAATGATCTTCTTCTTTAACACTAATAAATGTGCAGGATGAGCACGATTCGAAATGAACCCTTTTCACTCATGACTAAAATCCCGATCCAAATATGACTATGGTGGGATGATCTAGGCGAAGAAGGGCAGGGCGAAGTCAAGAAATATTTGAAAGGTCTCACAGGTCTGCTTGAAATAAAGCTTCGAGGGGATATCATAAGAGCATTAGTCACATACTGGGACTACGCACACAATGTCTTTCACTTCTCGGATTTCGAGCTCACCCCAACTTTGGAGGATACGACCGGATATATTGGAAACACTGATATACCATTGGGGCACCAATATCCAGTCGCTCCAAGGGCTGTTGCCGTGCAGTGGTTTTTGGATTCACTAAAGATAGCCAGAACGGTACATAACCCAGATCTAGCACAAGGGTTTTGTACCTTAAGCTTCATCTATCAAAGGTACGGTCATGTGGGAGGTCTTGACAAGCCAGAGAATAAGTTATGCAGCAAGGGTAATCGCCAGAAATGGGAGGAGCACAGACGAATTGCCTTCATGATAGCCTTTTTAGGACTTATGTGTAAGGCCCCGTAAAATTTTTGTGCATAAAACCTAGTAGATGTGGTGTCATGGTCCGAATAATGTGTTCGGACCCTTGGTAGTGATTTAAGTTTTAAAAATGTAGAGAATTAATTTTTCCGAAAAGTGTTCAATTTGCGGTCAAGAATGCGATCGCAAAACTGACATGCGGACCGCATTCTTGCCGCAAAACATTCCAGTGAGTTGCCCAAAATCGTGTCAAGATGTGCGGTCGATATGCGATCGCATGTCAAATCTGCGGTGCACTTTTGCGACCGCAGAATCAACATGCGGTCCGCATAGTGACCGCATTCCTTAACAGAACCTGCATAAACTTTGAGGCCATTTTGCGGTCACTTTGCGGACCGCATGTGGATTCTGCGGTCGCATAGTGACCGCATATTTGACCCCGGCCCAGATTTTTGTAACATTTTGACCCGATCTCTTCTTTAATATAACACCTTTCCTCTTCATTTTATCATATCATCTCACCAAAATTAGAGAGAGAAGAGAGGGTTTTTAGAGAGAGAAGTTCTTCATCTTCAAAGATTGTTCCAACTACTTAATTCCAAGGGATCCTAGGGCAAGGATTCAACTTCCCCAATATTTTCAAGGTAAAAATCCTAACTATTTTCTTTGATTTTCAGTTTTAATTGGGTAAAGAGAGGTTTGCATATAATAGCTTTTAAAAATAGAATTTTTATACTCATGCATGATTATTGATCTTGATTTTTAGTAAAACAAAAGAAGTAAGTAGAAGTAAGAGTCTTCAAGAACAAGGTTGGCAAGAATAGGACATCTTGGGTAAGCATAAAGTAGAAAGTTAACGGGAGAAAACTCACCACCAGGTATGTATGGCTAATTTTGATTCTTGTGAAATCGCCCTTATGTGTAAAATTGTTTGGGCATGTGTTGATTTGAGAAATTGTATGTGATTATTTGATGTTGTTGTTGGATATTCAAAGTTGTTGTTGAACTATGAGTGTTGTGGTATGAAATATGAACCGAAAGGTAAATGAGAGTTGAATTGGGTAAAGGATTTGTGAATAATGATTATGATGGCCTATATGGCACCTTGTGGAAAAGAAAACGAAACACTTGAGAATTGGTTTATTGTGGAAAGAGATGAAACACTTGAATTATGGAAAATTGTTGAATATACATGTGTGAATATTCTTGAATGTGGAAACATTGTAACTTGGTTGTGATATTGGCTTGAGAAGTAATTGAGAACATGAAACAATGTGCAAGTTGCTTATTTGAACTTGTTGAAATTGTGTGTGGTACCTTATCTGCTGTTTGAAATTGTTGTGTTTTCAACTATAAGGCGGGGTCGTGTTGCGCGCCGCAACGTGGTGAAATAAGGTGTGGGTTGGGGTGATAAGGGTGGCCGAGGTAATAAGGGTGGTCAGGGGCAATAAGGATGGAAAGCGATCGAAATCGCTATTGAAAATTGATACATAAATCAATAATGTGAAATTGTGAAAGGAGACAACAGGAGAGTTTGCAACCTGTGGGGCACTGATTGCCCTTTGTTTGACTACTTGTGCTTTACGTGATTGATTGGTTATTGTTAAATTGGTTGATTGTAGAAAGTGCTTTGTGTTGAGAATTATTTGAAATAAGAAAAATGTGGAAACATGGTTGGTTGGCTTAATTAATTGTTGATGTAATTTAATGGCTTGAGTTTACTTGGGACAAAGTTTGTCCATACATACCAGTACAATTTAAGTGTACTGACGTCCCTTTTGTCGGGGGCGCTACATTCGTGTCATGATTGTAGGTGGATCAGTAGCAGGCACTTCAGCTCATCGGCAGTAGTATCCTTCTCCTTCCACTGCCCGTTTTGGTGAGCCCCTTTCTTCCTCGGGGCACAGTGTGGCTCATGCCACTTTTATTTCAGACTTTCTTTTGGATTTTGTAAGGTATAGCCGGGGCCTTGTTACCGGCAAGTATTTTATTTCCCTTTTTGTATCCTAGAGGCTCCGTAGACATGTAAACTGTGGGATTGTGGCCTATGTATATGTATGGGGCGTTGTAAATATAAATTATGAACTTGTTAGTAAATAAATCACATGGTTATGTTTATGCATTGTGAAATCAGTCATTGTTGGTAAGATATTTTGGTTAATGAGTAACAGTCAACACAGGGGTAACGCGTGGGAATGGAAGGCACCCAGGTCCGCTTGACTGGGGCAACCCGGTCAGGCGCCGGTCATGTCCCTCGATTTGGGGCGTGACATTATGGTATTCCCGAGAAAAGACGAGAATATTGATATAAAGATAGCCGGAATTGTCAGTACTTTTCTTGCCCAAAACGAAAGTACGCTTGCTCACATGATACTATCAGACATATATCGAGCTCTCACAGCCTGCAAAGCCGGAGGAGACTTTTTTGAAGGCTGTAATTTATTGCTACAAATGTGGATGATCGAGCACCTATGTCGCCGTACCCAGTTCTTGAGGTATGGGTTGGTTTAGAAAACCTGCATAAAGGAATTCTATACAAGGGTTGATAGGACCATCTTACCTGAAGGAATCTTGGCGTGGAGGGCGTACTTCCAGGCCCTCAGCGCAAGTCAAATACAGTGGACGTTGGATTGGTTACCGATAGACAGAATCGTGTACATGCCAGCGGCTAGGTCCCACTTTCTCTTAATGGGACTTAAGAGCATTCAACCTTATACACCCCATCGGGTTTTAACTCAGCTTGGGAGGTGTCAGATAGTGCCCAAAGACGAAGACCTGAGTACCCAGGTTATTGAAATTGGCCCCGACGGCCAATTCCCAGAAGCAAGGGTCCGCCAGATCTGGAGCAAATGCCAATATCTAGAGGCAAACACTTGTGTGCAGGATCGAGCCGAAGGAGAGGTTGTATCCGGATATCTTACTTGGTACAAAGGAGAAACATCGGGTGAAAGGCCAGCCAAAAGACCTCACCTTAGGGAATTTGCTGAAGCGTCACAAGAACAGTGGGACTGGTTAGCCAAGGAAGAAGTTTACAGAACAAGGATTGGCAAGATAGATACAGCAACAGGTCCAAGATCTCCAATTTGAAAAGGATATGCAAGTTGCCGCCGATAAAGGAGATAAAAAGAAGTTTGCACAAGAAAATGACTTTTTGAGAGCTCAAATCCGGCAAATGAAAAGGGATACTAACAGATGGTTGAGGAGTCGATAAGACGAAAAGTGGATAAAGGGTTTGGAAAATGAAATTGCCGATGTCTAAAAAGAATTGGAAGAGTCGAAGACCCAAACAATAAGGATCCGTGCTAGCTGGAGAAGGGAGGCATAGCAACGGGCACTCATCTACAATGGGTGGAAGAATATTATATTGAGATCATCACTAATCTAAGGAAGCGAATGTTACCCTCAGGGAGCGGGTTTTCAAACAAGCCCGGGATGCCAGAGCAGACCTCGACCATTGCCACAATTTGATGGCACGACTGCAAGAACAAGTGGATAGGCTCTTAGACCAAATCACCAACAATGCTCGAAGATTGGGGGCGAAGAACCAGCGGATAGAACAGCTACTCAGAGAAAGGGACAGGATCAAGGACAGAATTGAAGAAATCGGGCATTATGTCACCATGAAGTGCTTAGCTTGTGAACAAATGCCCCGCACCGCCCTTTTTGCTTCGGTTATGGAATATGTCCATCAGATCATGAGAGAGTTAAGGGGACTACACAGGGACCTCACACCAAGGCCCGCGGCAAGGCCGAACGATGCCTCGCGGGCCCCTAGGAATTTAAGAGCATTAGGTTGTTGATTAAAAGATGTATTTTTGAAATTTTGAAAAAAAAAATTGGTTGCCATTTTTATTTATTTTTTTTTTTTTGAGTCAAGCATTTCTCTTATTTTGTTGATTATTGTAAGACATGTTTTGTAACTATAAGGGTTTTCATTATAAGAATTCCAGAATTTCGTCACAATCTTGTTATCAGAACTACGCTCGGTCTGATTCACGTAGGGACGTGATACGTAGGAAATCCACATAAGATTCGACCACCACCAAATGAGGTTAATAACAAATAAGGTTTTCAAGGATAAAAGCTGGAATGATGCATGCGATGAATACATATAGAAATGGTTAATTGATTAGGTGCTTTGCATCCAACGTGCGATAACATATATGTTAAACTCAGTGAGCTAACAAGTTTGTTGCAATTTCCAAAAAAGTTTAGCAGTTGACTTGACAGAATATACTGGCCGATCACCATTACCGTACTAGATCAAAAGGTCCAATTCCAGCAAGCATGTCTAGTTCCGGCAAAAGTCTCAATGGAGAGAAAACAGAGATACAGATCATGAAAGAGAAGGTGGACCGGTTGAGACAGCAAATGACAGAGATGCACCTAGCATGGGCTAGGGGACAACCATCACCAAACCTTCCTACTCTTACACCAGCACCAGAGCATCCGCTCATTGATCCCTCGACAAGTACCCCGATCTATCCATATTATCAAGGGGAAAACCCTTATACATCCCAGGTTCCACCAGCTAGACAAAATACTCCTCCTCCGGTTACCCCTATTTTTGTGGCACCTCCACCTGCTACTTTACAAAAGTCGTCCAGTGAGCTGCTTTTTCAAATCCATGACAATCATTGTTATTCTCCTGAGCCTACCTTTAAGGCTCCTGAACCGCATTCACACACCCCTCACTGGGATAACCCGGCAGAACCGAAAAAGCACTTCAAAAGTTTGGAGCATGAGGAAGTTATTCGGAAAGTTAAAAGCCTGGAGCAATCCTTCAGGAATATGCACGGTTTAGCCAACCAAGTCAGTATTGCTTACAAAGATCTATGCCCATTTCCAGATGTCCAGTTGCCCGCTGGGTTCAAAATGCCCAAGTTTGATCTATACGAGGGGCATGGTGACCCGGTAGCCCATCTACGAGGTTTCTGCAGCAAAATGCGAGGAGCTGGAGGGCGAGATAAAATTCTCATAGCTTACTTCGGTCAGAGCTTGGGAGGGTCTGCACTAGAGTGGTACACCAGGCAGGATCCCAGCAGATGGTTTACATGGGATGACTTGGCTCAAGCATTCATCGGCCAGTTCCAGTATAATCTTGAAATAATCCCCGATCACTTATTATTGCTAAATTTAGAGAAGAAACCCGCCGAAAGTTTCAGAGAATTTGGTTTCCGCTGGAGGGAACAGGCAGGAAGGGTAGATCCGCCGATGAGAGAGAATGAGATGGTGGATTACTTCCTGCAGACACTGGAGCCAACCTATTTCGGATATCTGGTGACGTCCGTGGGTAAGTTATTCACTGAGGTGATAAAGATGGGGGCTATGATCGAGGAAGGCTTGAAAGCTAACAAGAATATGAGTTATTCAGCGTTGAAAGACACCACTCAAGCCATTCAAAGCGGCACTGGAGGAGTGCTTGGAAAAAAGAGGAAAGAAGAGGTCGCGGCAGTCGATTCCGGAGCATGGTTCAGAAACAGAGGCCCCGCACCCCAGTATAATCCGCCACAGCCCCACCACCAAAATTACTTCCACAATCCATATAACCACCCGCAACACTACTATCCAGTACCTGATCCCCATTTTACCATCCATCACGCCCAGTCATATGCCACACCTCCCGTCCATGTACCATGGCGTGCACCAAACCCACAAAATAATTATCCACCCCCAAGAGCATACAGAAACCCCACGGGTGCGGGTTTTCGTCCGAACCAAGCCTTCAAGAATGACAGGGCGCCAAGGCCGAAGACTTTCACTCCCTTGGGAGAGTCTTACACCAGTTTGTTCCACCGATTGAAGCAAGTAGGGTTGCTGAATCCGGTCGAGGCAAAGCTACCAAACCCTCTTCCAAAGAATCTGGATCATTCAATAAATTGTGCATATTGCTCAGGATGTCCGGGGCATGACACAGAAAAGTGTTGGAGGTCGAAAACAGCGATCCAGGAACTCATCGACACTCGCTGAATTGAGGTCCAGACTCCAGCGGAACACAGCATCAACCAAAATCCGCTCCCAACTCATCATGAGACCAACATGATCGAGTTGGTATGGGTAGAAGAGGGATATGAGAAAACCTCTCAGACCGTGATGATGATCAGATCTAGTGGGGTCGGAGTGGAAAAGGGGTCGAGCTCTGACGAGTCGCTCATCCGTAAGAAGGAAGTACTGGATGGGTCGGAAGCAGAAAGGGGAAGTGCGAACAAAGTACCTGTAAGGCTAGAGGGAGTAAAAATAGTTGTACCAGGGGCAGCAACCAAACCCGTCCTAACTGTAGCAGGTGTTCGAATGGATCCTTTCATCATCAAGCCAGCAATACAGTTGCCGATAGCTGATAGCAAAGCTATTCCATGGAATTATGATCGGGTCACGATGACTTACAAAGGAAAAGAAGTTAGAGAGGAAGTCTGCGAAGCGCAAGGTTTGACCCGTTAAGGGAGATGCCCCTGCGGAACTGAGGAAGACTAATCCAGCAACACTAAAAAAACTGGTAACTGACGAAGAAGCAGAGGAGTTCCTGAAAAAGATGAAGTTGCATAATTATTCTGTCTTAGAACAACTGAAGAAAACTCCTGCGCAAATCTCATTACTGTCCTTATTGATACATTCTGAAGAACACCGACAAGCCTTGATGAAAGTTTTTAATGAGGCCCATGTGCCCGACAAAATCTCCTTCAGCCACTTGGAAAAGATCACCAATAGGATCTTCGTAGCAAATCGGATCACCTTCACCGATGATGAATTGCCTGAGGAAGGCACCAAGCACAACAAGGCTTTATATCTTACGGTAAAGTGTGAAGAGTCTGTGGTTACCAGAGTTCTAGTCGACAATGGGTCCAATGCGAACATTTGTCCTCTCTCTACACTAAACAAGTTGAAAGTGTATATCAGCAGGGTACGTAAGAACAGCATATGTGTCCGAGGGTTCGATGGAGGAGGCAAGGCATCGATCGGGGACATAATGTTAGTCTTGACAATCGGACCTGTGGAGTTTACCATGGAGTTCCAGGTGCTGGACATGGTAGTTTCATACAACCTTCTGATAGGATGACCGTGGATCCATGCTGCAAAAGCGGTTCCATCCAGCCTACACCAACTAGTCAAGTTTGAGTGGGATCGACAGGAGATCGTAGTCCATGGAGAGAATGATCTACAACCAGGCACCATCGTCCCCTTTGTTGAGACAGAAGAGGATATTGGGCCATGGGTATACCAGGTCTGCGATGCGGTATCCGTCAACCGAGTTTCAGAGGGGGGAATGCATTCTCAATGACAGAATAATTACTGCAGACGTCATGGTGGCTCATGAAATGTTGAGAAACGGTTTCGTACCCAGCAAAGGTTTAGGTGCATCTATGCAAGGTATCATACAGCCGGTATCTGTGGTTGAAAATGTGGGAACCTTCGGCTTGGGATTCAAGCAACAACTAGAGGACATCTGTGACGACCCAAAGGGTCATCTCTTATTTTATTAATTATTTCGAGCTTCTGTGGCTTCAAAAACCTCATTCTATGTTGCCTTGATTTACGTGCACAATCCGAGCATGTAGCCGGAAAGATTTTGTGATAGAAAATATGAATTCTATGAGAAATTTGGATAAAAATGATATTAATATTGGTATGGTTGACTTCGGTCAACATTTTTGGTAATCGGATCCGGACCCGAGATTTGATGGTCCCGAGAGGTCCGTAGGAAAATATGGGACTTGGACATGCGTCTGGAGTCGAATTCTGAGGCCTAGAGCCCAAGTTATGAATTTTTCTATGAAATTGTTTTTGATATAATTGTTAAAGGAAATGAATTAATTGACCTTGATATCGGGCTCGTATTTTGGTTCCGACACCCGGTACAAGTCTTAAATATTATATATGTGATTTCTGTAAAGTTTGACGACATTCGAATGTCGTTTGAGATGTTTTGGACCTTGAGTTCCAAGTTTGAAAGTTTTGAAAACCAAAAGTATGAAAATCATGAATTTGAGGCTTGATTTGATGAAAACAATGTGTTATTGGCAATGTGATCGCACGAACAAGTTCATAATGTGTTTTTGAGGTTGTGTACATGTTTGGTTTGGAGCCCGGGGGGCTCGGGTAAAGATTTGATAGGCCGTTGGATTAAATTCTGAATTTTTGCACTGCTGGTTTTTCACCCAGCTGTTGGCTTCGCAATTGCGAAGCATTTCTCGCAATTGCGAAGGGGCCAGATCAAGGCAAGGCTCGCAAATGCGAACCCTGATCGCAAATGCGAAGCCCCTCATGACCCAGCCTTGTTCGCAAATGCGAACAATTGTTCGCAAATGCGAACATCCCCTTGTCCTGCCTATGTTCGCAAATGCGAACCATAGTTCGCAAATGCGAACATTCCCAAAATCCAGCCTTGTTCGCAAATGCGAACAATAGTTCGCAAATGCGAACAATTCCCTTTACTGCCTGTGTTCGCAAATGCGAATATTAGTTCGCAAATGCGAACAATCCCCTTTCCTGCCAGTGTTCGCAAATGCGAACAAAAGTTCGCAAATGCGAACTTCCCAGCCTTAGCTTATTTTTCAAACTCCAGAAATTGGTCGGGGTTCGCAATTGCGAACCCATGTTCGCAAATGCGAACACCGAGACCTGTAAAACACGATTTTCAGTTCATTTCTTCACTTTTTACAAACCAAAAACACCCATTTGCGATTCTTCACGGATTCCTTCTTCATCAAAACAATTGTAAGTCACTTATAACTTAATTCTTTCAATTCCTAACATCATTAAACATGTTTTTCAATAGAAATCAAAGGCTTTCATGGTAGAATTTCTTGTTTTTGTTAGAATATAGGGTTTTCATAAATTGGGAAATTGGACCTCGAATTGAGGTCCGATTTTGAAACAAATTATATACATGAACTCGTGGGGGGATGGGTAACCGAATTTTGGTCCGAACCCCGAGTTCCGACCATGTGGGCCCGGGGTCAAAATTCACTATTCCGGGCAGAATGTTGTAAAAGTTGTAATTGGCCTTATGAATTAGTTTGTTGAGTAGTATTGATGATATTAAATCAATAGTGTATAGATACGATTGGATTGGAGCCAAATTTGAAAGAAAAAGACTTTACCACGGATTGAATTATTCATAAACATTCGAGGTAAGTGTTTGTTCTATCCTAGCTTGAGGGAATAGGATTATGTGCTATGTGTTATGTGATCGAGTGCGGTGTATGGGCTGTGGTGACGAGCATCCATACACTGGCATCTAGTATGACCGTGAGTCGTTGATAATGCTTATTGTGAGACATAATTGCAGGTGAATTGTTGAACCTTTGCCAGGTTGTAGAATTGTTATTGTTCTCCCTTGTCGGGACTTGTTGTGAAGATGATTATTGATTGCCCTTGTTGGGACGGTTTATGAATTACCGTTTCTTTCTTTGCCCTTAACTGTGATTGTTATTTGGGTGAGGAAGAGTGATAATGCACGAAGGGTGATGTCGTGCCTTGATTTATTATTTATGCACGAAGGTTAATGTCGTGCCATGTTTTATTCATTATGCACGAAGGATCATGCCGTGCCCCATTATTGAACCATGTACGAAGGATCATGTCGTACTATGGATGTGAGGATGAGAGTAAAAGCACGAAGGGTGATGCCGTGTACTTTATTTTCTTATTTGGTGAGGATGAGAGTAAAAGCACGAAGGGTGATGTCGTGCAACTATTTGCTATTCCTTGACTTGATATTACATGTGTTTTCCATTATACTTTGTTTTCTTGTGAACTTATTAACTGTTGTTAATTGTTGAATTCTTTGAGATATTCTTTATTGTGTTATTACTTGGTTATTTCTTGTTACTCTGTGGCGTACATATATATTGAATTGCACAGGTTTATGTGGGTGTCTGGTCCTAGGCTTGTCACTACTTCGCCGGGATAGGCCAGGCACTTACCAGCACATGGGGTCGGTTGTGCTGATACTACACTTTTGTGCGTTTTTGCACAGGTCCAGGTTACGATCAGGAGCAGCAGTAGTAAATTGATTGCATGGGAGTTGATCATATTTGAGACCAAGGTAGCTTGCAGACGTCCGCAGGCCCGGCGTCTCTCTCTTTATTTATGTTACTAGCTATAGTCTCTTTGTTCCGAGACAAACAGAATTATGTTATATTTCTTTCAAACTTTTATGTGTAGTATTCAGTAGTAGTTCGTGAGTTGGTGACTCCACGTCTTGGGTAGAGGATTCCAGTATGATTTTTACCTTGTAACTAGTTATTTCTAATTCGATAAAGTATTTCGCACTTATTTAATTAAAGTTATGGTTTGTTGATAAATAAATTATGAAATTGTTTTAAAAACAGGATAGTATGAATACAGTGGCTTGCCTAGCTACCACGAGTAGGCGCCATCACGATCCCGATGTTGGGGGAAAATCCGGGTCGTGACAAGTTGGCATCAGAGCTTTAGGTTACATAGGTCTCACCACTCACGAACAAGCTAAGTAGAGTTTGAGAGGTAGGTACGGAGACGTCTGTACTTGTCCTCTAGAGTCTATTGAGTTAGGAAAGAGTCTCTCATTTGTTCTTTCTTGTCGTGTGACTTGTTCCTCAATTACTGATTGAATTTCTATTCTGTCCTTTCGCAGATGGTGAGGACACGCGCTTCTTCGTCTGCTGACCAGTAGCCCGAGCCCCAGGCAGCTCCCGTGAGGGGCAGGGGTCAAGGCTGTATCAGAGGCCGTGGTAGGGGTAGAGCTCAGCCCCAGGCAGCTACTCCAGAGGAGGAGCCTCATATTGAGATTGACGAGGAGGTTCCAGTCCCAGCAGCTCCAGTGGGCCCAGCTCAGGTCCCAGGAGAGGCTTTATTTACCCCGGATCTTCGAGATGCTTTGCTCAGAATAGCGGGATTTATGGATAGCATTGCCAGAGCGGGCTTATTATCAGTTGCACCAGCCGCTTCTCAGGCTGGAGGAGGGGCCCAGACTCCTATTGCTCGTACTCCGGAGCCAGTAGTTCCTCAGCCTCAGGCACCAGTGGTTCAGCCAGCTGTGGCCACTCAGTCGAGTACCACGGCTCATGCCGGAGATGGAGCGGCCATGACTTCTGATTCCTTATGGAGACTTGATCGGTTCTCCAAGCTATTTACCACTACATTCAGCGGAGCCACATCAGAGGATCCTCAGGACTTCTTATTCGGTTGCCATGAGATTCTCAAGACTATGGGGATCGTGGAGTCAAATGGAGTTGACTTTTGTACATTCAGACTTGCAGGATCCGCCAAGACTTGGTGGAGAGATTATTGCTTGACTCGACCAGCAGGGTCCCCAGCTTTATCATGGGATCAGTTTGCGGATCTATTTCTGGAGAAGTTTCTCCCTGCTACTCAGAGGGATGTACTTCGGAGGCAGTTTGAGCGCCTCCATCAGGGCACTATGATGGTCACACGGTATGAGACGAGATTTGTCGATTTGGCTCGTCATGCGGTGGTGATACTTCCCACAGAGCGGGAGAGGGTCCGCAGGTTTATAGATGGGCTTAATCAGCCAATTAGACTCCAGATGGCTATGGGCGTGGGGAGTGACATATCATTTCAGGAGGCAGCTAATGCAGCACGCAGAGTTGAAATGGCTCTTGCTCGGGGAGGCGGTTATTCTTCAGACAAGAGGCCTCGTCATTCAGGCAGGTTTGGTGGTTCTTCCTCTGGTGGCAGAGAATCCTTTGATAGAGGCCAGTCTTCCAGGCCTTTTCATTCCGCCCTTCAGGCTTCACAGGGTGGACCAGGTGATCGTGGTTTTCGGGGGCATTATTCAGACCAGCCTCCTATTAATGCTCAGCCTCTTCAGAGTGTTCGTGGAGGCCATTCGAGTCGTCAGGGCCAGCAGCCCTATCAGTCTAAGAGTTGCTACGGTTGTGGTGATCTAAGTCATTTTATCAAGTATTGCCCTCGAGCAGCGGGCAACTCTCAGCAGCGGGGTCCTCGTCCTATGATTCGAGGCCCCAGCTGACCCTCAGCCTGCCCAGCCAGCCAGAGTCGGGGGTAGAGATTATAGAGGTGGAGGTCGAGACCGTAGAGGTGAAGACCGTCCAGCCAGAGGTAGAGGTCAGCCAGTTGATGGTCGTCCTAGAGACGCAGCTCAGAGGGGAGGTGCAGATCCCCGATTATATGCTTTACCAGCCAGGCCAGAGGCAGAGGCATCAGATGCCGTGATTGTAGGTACTATTCTTGTGTGTGGCAGAGGTGCTTCAGTATTATTTGACCCCGGATCTACATATTCATATGTGTCTTCCTACTTTGCACCGTATTTGGCCGTGCCCAGCTATGCTCTGGATATTCCAGTTTATGTGGCCACACCAGTGGGTGACTCCATTGTAGTCGATCAGGTGCATCGTTCGTGCGTAGTTATATTTGGGGGTCTTGTGACTCGTGTTGATCTGTTGCTTTTAGATATAGTAGATTTTGATGTCATTTTGGGGATGGACTGGTTGTCCCCATACCATACTATTCTTGATTGCCATGCTAAGACTGTGACCTTAGCCTTGCTAGAATCACCCCGATTAGAGTGGAAAGGTACCTCAAGCCACTCCGTTCGCACTGTTATTTCCTATGTTAAGGCTCGACGCATGGTCGAGAAGGGGTGTCTAGCTTATTTGGCTTATGTTCGTGATTCCAGCGCAGAAGTTCCTTCCATTGAGTCGGTCCCTATTGCACGGGAGTTTCCTAAGGTTTTTCCTTCAGACCTGCCGGGCATGCCACCCGACAGGGATATTGATTTCTGTATTGATCTGGCACCGGGCACTTAGCCCATCTCTATTCCACCCTATCGTATGGCCCCGTCGGAGCTAAAAGAGTTGAAAGATCAGTTGCAAGACCTTCTTGAGAAAGGCTTTATCAGGCCCAGTGTTTCCCCCTGAGGAGCACCGGTATTATTCGTAAAGAAGAAAGATGGCTCGATGCGGATGTGTATTGATTACCGGCAATTAAACAAAGTGACAGTAAAGAATAAGTATCCACTGCCGAGGATTGATGATTTGCTTGACCAGCTCCAGGGAGCGAGGGTATTTTCTAAGATAGACTTGAGGTCAGGCTACCATCAGCTGAAGATCAGGGCGGCTGACATTCCTAAGACGACCTTTCGCTCTAGATATGGGCATTATGAGTTCTTGGTCATGTCCTTCGGGTTGTCCAATGCCCCAGCAGCATTCATGGAGTTGATGAATCGGGTATTCAGGCCTTACTTAGATCTGTTCGTGATAGTCTTTATAGATGACATCCTGGTGTACTCCTGCAGCCAGGAAGAGCACGAGCAGCACCTCAGAGTGGTTCTTCAGACTCCGAAAGATAACCAGCTATATGCCAAATTTTCTAAATGTGAGTTTTGGATGAGTTCGGTAGCATTTCTGGGTCATATTGTATCGGTGGAAGGTATTCAGGTAGACCCAATGAAGATTGAGGCAGTCCAGAATTGGCCTCGACCAGCTTCAGTGACTGAGATCCGGAGTTTCATGGGATTAGCAGGTTACTACCGTCGATTTGTAGAGGGGTTTTCTTCTATTGCAGCCCCGATGACCGAGGTTGACCCGGAAGGGTGTCCAGTTCCGGTGGTCGAGAGGAGTGTGAGGCGAGCTTTCGAAGCTCAAGACGGCCTCGACCACCGCAACGAGTGTTGATACTACCTACGGGTGCAGGGCCTTATACAGTTTATTGTGACGCATCTCGTACAGGGCTTGGAGCGGTATTGATGCAGGATGGTAAGGTTATCGCTTATGCTTCGAGACAGTTAAAAATACATGAGAAAAATTATCCAGTTCATGATCTTGAGTTAGCAGCAGTGGTTCATGCCTTAAAGATCTGGAGGCATTATCTATATGGTGTGACATGTGAGTTGTACACTGATCACAAAAGCCCACAGTACTTGTTCAAGCAAAAGGAGTTGAATCTACGACAGCGGAGATGGTTAGAGTTGCTAAAAGACTATGATGTTACTATCTTATATCACCCAGGTGAGGCCAATGTGGTGGCCGATGCATTGAGTAGAAAGTACGCCGTAGTCTTGCATACATTCCGGTCAGTCAGAGACCATTAGCTCTAGATGTCCCGGGCCTTAGCCAACCGGTTCGTGAGATTAGACATTTCTGAGCCTAGCAGGGTGTTAGCCTGCACGGTCGCTCGTTTTTATTTATTAGAGCGTATCCGTGAGAGGCAATTTGATGATCCTCATTTGCGTGAGTTGAGAGATACAGTACAGCGGGGATGTGCCACACAGGTAAGTCTAGATGATGATGGGGTATTGAAAATGCAGGGTCGAGTTTGTGTGCCCAATGTCGAAGGGATTCGAGAGTTAATCTTAGCAGAGGCCCACAGTTCGCGGCATTCTATTCACCCAGGCGCCGCGAAGATGTACCAGGACTTACGGCAACACTATTGGTGGCGTAGAATGAAGAAAGATATCGTTGTGTATGTCGCTCGGTGTCTAAATTATCAGCAGGTGAAATATGAGCACCAGAGACCTGGTGGTGTATTCCAGAGGATTGAAATTCCCGAGTGGAAATGGGAGCGGATCACTATGGACTTCGTTACTCGACTTCCTTTGACTCGGAGGAAATTTGATGCTATTTGGGTCATTGTTGATAGGCTGACCAAGTCAGCACACTTTATTACAGTATTTGTCTCCTACTCGTCGGAGAGGTTAGCGGAGGTTTACATTAGGGAGATTGTTCGTCTCCATGGGGTGCCGGTATCCATTATCTCTGATCGGGGTACGCAGTTTACCTAGCGGTTCTGGAGAGCGGTCCAGCAGGAGTTAGGCACCCAGGTTCAGTTGAGTACAGCATTTCATCCTCGGACGGATGGCCAGTCCGAGAGGACTATTCAGATTCTAGAGGACATGCTTCGAGCCTGTGTTATTGATTTTGGAGGCTCGTGGGATCAGTTTCTACCATTAGCAGAGTTCGCCTACAATAACAGTTACCAGTCTAGCATCCGGATGGCTCCGTATGAGGCGTTGTATGGTAGGCGATGTCGATCACCAGTTGGATGGTTTGAACCGGGAGAGGCTCGGTTGTTGGGTACAGACTTAGTTCAGGAGGCCTTGGATAAGGTCAAGACTATTCAGGAGAGATTGCATTCAGCTCAGTCCAGGCAGAAGACTTATGCGGATCGTAAGGTTCGAGATGCAGATTTCATGGTTGGTGAACGAGTATTGCTCCGAGTGTCACCTATGAAGGGCGTGATGAGGTTCGGGAAGAAGGGCAAGCTCAACCCTAGGTATATTGGTCCATTTGAGATTCTAGACAGAGTGGGAGGGGTGGCTTACAGATTAGCTTTGCCGCCTAGCTTATCAGCCGTGCATCCAGGTTTTCACGTATCTATGCTTCGGAAATACCACGACGATCCCACACATGTGTTAGACTTCAGTACTGTCCAATTGGACAATGATCTATCTTACGAGGAGGAACCGGTGGCTATTCTAGACCGGCAGGTTCGACGGTTGAGGTCGAAGAGTTATCCTTCTATGCATGTTCAGTGGAGAGGTCAGCCTCCTGAGGCATTGACCTGGGAGTCCGAGTTTGATATGCGAAGCCGCTACCTACATTTGTTTACTGACTCAGGTACGTCTTTCTTTTGTCCGTTCGAGGACGAACGGTAGTTTTAGAGGTGGAGATTGTGACGACCCAAAGGGTCATCACTTATTTTATTAATTATTTCGAGCTTCTGTGGCTTCAAAAACCTCATTCTATGTTGCCTCGATTTACGTGCACAATCCAAGCATGTAGCCGGAAAGCTTTGTGATAGAAAATATGAATTCTATGAGAAATTTGGATAAAAATGATATTAATATTGGTATGGTTGACTTCGGTCAACATTTTTGGTAAACGGATCCGGACCCGAGATTGGATGGTCCCGAGAGGTCCGTAGGAAAATATGGGACTTGGACATGCGTCCGGAGTCGAATTCCGAGGCCTAGAGCCCAAGTTATGAATTTTTCTATGAAATTGTTTTTGATATAATTGTTAAAGGAAATGAATTAATTGACCTTGATATCGGGCTCGTATTTTGGTTCCGACACCCGGTACAAGTCTTAAATATTATATATGTGATTTCTGTAATGTTTGATGACATTCGGATGTCGTTTGAGATGTTTTGGACCTTGAGTTCCAAGTTTGAAAGTTTTGAAAACCAAAAGTATGAAAATCATGAATTTGAGGCTTGATTTGATGAAAACGATGTGTTATTGGCGATGTGATCCCACGAACAAGTTCATAATGTGTTTTTGAGGTTGTGTACATGTTTGGTTTGGAGCCCGGGGGGCTCGGGTAAGGATTTGATAGGCCGTTGGATTAAATTCTGAATTTTTGCACTGCTGGTTTTTCACCCAGCTGTTGGCTTCACAATTGCGAAGCATTTCTTGCAATTGCGAAGGGGGCAGATCAAGGCAGGACTCGCAAATGTGAACCCTGATCGCAAATGCGAAGCCCCTCATGACCCAGCCTTGTTCGCAAATGCGAACATCCCCTTGTCCTGCCTATGTTCGTAAATGCGAACCATAGTTCGCAAATGCGAACATTCCCAAAATCCAGCCTTGTTCGCAAATGCGAACAATTCCCTTTACTGCCTGTGTTCGCAAATGCAAACATTAGTTCGCAAATGCGAACACTCCCCTTTCCTGCCAGTGTTCGCAAATGCGAACAAAAGTTCGCAAATGCGAACTTCCCAGCCTTTGCTTATTTTTCAAACTCCAGAAATTGGTCGGGGTTCGCAATTGCGAACCCATGTTCGCAAATGCGAACACCGAGACCTGTAAAACACGATTTTCAGTTCATTTCTTCACTTTTTACAAACCAAAAACACCCATTTGCGATTCTTCACGGATTCCTTCTTCATCATAACAATTGTAAGTCACTTTTTACTTAATTCTTTCAATTCCTAACATCATTAAACATGTTTTCCAATAGAAATCAAAGGTTTTCATGGTAGAATTTCTTGTTTTTGTTAGAATATAGGGTTTTTCATAAATTGGGAAATTGGACCTCGAATTGAGGTCCAATTTTGAAACAAATTATATACATGAACTCGTGGGGGGATGGGTAACCGGATTTTGGTCCGAACCCCGAGTTCTGACCATGTGGGCCCGGGGTCGAAATTCACTATTCCGGGCAGAATGTTGTAAAAGTTGTAATTGGCCTTATGAATTAGTTTGTTGAGTAGTATTGATGATATTAAATCAATTGTTTATAGATACGATTGGATTGGAGCCAAAATTGAAAGAAAAAGACATTGCCACAGATTGAATTGTTCATAAACATTCGAGGTAAGTGTTTGTTCTATCCTAGCTTGAGGGAATAGGATTATGTGCTATGTGTTATGTGATCGAGTGCGGTGTATGGGCTGTGGTGACGAGCATCCATACACTGGCGCGTCTAGTATGACCGTGAGTCGTTGATAATGCTTATTGTGAGACATAATTGCAGATGAATTGTTGAACCTTTGCCGGGTTGTAGAATTGTTATTGTTCTCCCTTGTCGGGACTTGTTGTGAAGATGATTATTGATTGCCCTTGTTGGGACGGTTTATGAATTACTCTGTTTCTTTCTTTGCCCTTAACTGTGATTGTTATTTGGGTGAGGAAGAGTGATAATGCACGAAGGGTGATGCCGTGCCTTGATTTATTATTTATGCACGAAGGTTAATGCCGTGCCATGTTTTATTGATTATGCACGAAGGATCATGCCGTGCCCCATTATTGAACCATGTACGAAGGATCATGCTGTACTATGGATGTGAGGATGAGAGTAAAAGCACGAAGGGTGATGCCGTGTACTTTATTTGCTTATTTGGTGAGGATGAGAGTAAAAGCACGAAGGGTGATGCCGTGCAACTGTTTGCTATTCCTTGACTTGATATTACATGTGTTTTCCATTATACTTTGTTTTCTTGTGAACTTATTAACTGTTGTTAATTGTTGAATTCTTTGAGATATTCCTTATTGTGTTATTACTTGGTTATTTCTTGTTATTCTGTGGTATACATATATATTGAATTGCACAGGTTTATGTGGGTGTCCGGTCCTAGGCTTGTCACTACTTCGCCGGGATAGGCCAGGCACTTACCAGCACATGGGGTCGGTTGTGCTGATACTACACTTCTGTGCGTTTTTGCACAAGTCCAGGTTACGATCGGGAGCAACAGCAGTAAATCGATTGCGTGGGAGTTGATCACATTTGAGACCGAGGTAGCTTGCAGACGTTCGCAAGCCCGGCGTCTCTCTCTTTATTTATATTACTAGTTGTAGTCTCTTTGTTCCGAGACAAACAGAATTATGTTACATTTCTTTCAAACTTTTATGTGTAGTATTCAGTAGTAGTTCGTGAGTTGGTGACTCCATGTCTTGGGTAGAGGATTCCAGTATGATTTTTACCTTGTAACTAGTTATTTCTAATTCGATAAAGTATTCCGCACTTATTTAATTAAAGTTATGGTTTGTTGATAAATAAATTATGAAATTGTATTAAAAACAGGATAGTATGAATACAGTGGCTTGCCTAGCTACCACGAGTAGGCGCCATCACGATCCCGATGTTGGGGGAAAATTCGGGTCATGACAACATCCAGCGAGCCAAGAGGAATAAACAGAAGACATGGGTTCTCCCGAAGCCTGTTCCGCACCTTTCCCGATCTTTTGTCAGGTCCGGAATAAGAAGACATCCGACGACAAGGGTTCCCGGTCCTATGGTCAGGCCAGACGAAGAGTTCTTGAGAAGGTTCGAGGACTTATTCTCAGATGTATGCATGTTAGAGGATGGTGAAGGGCCCAGCCATGTCGAGATACAGTTTGTGGGATCGAAAGCAAAGTTGAATAATTGGAAGGCTACTCCTCTCCCTATCCGGAAGGAGTCTTGGTAGACTATTTTGGATTGTTTTCTTTCAAATTTTGTGTGGGGCTATCCCCGGAGTAAAATCCTTTTGTTTTAGTTCATTTTCTTTTGTTTGAGTATGCAAGCCTATTTTCCTTGTATTGTTCCCATTAATGAAATTTTGTTCCCTTTGTTCCTAATTTTGTTTATTTTTCCTTCTTTTACTTTTCTGAGCAGCTTTCTTTCAACTGATCTTAATGATATGGCGTGCGTAAAGATTAATCAACCCAGTCTAGAAAGTCAATCGGGTTTGGAAATAATAATGCATGAAATAAGAAGTGACGAGAGTGAATCGGAATACGGCGATGATGAAGCCGTAGAAGAAATCGGCGAAGAATTAAGTCACTTCGAGTAAAAGCCCAAACCTAATTTAAATGATACTGAGGTTGTTAATCTGGGGGATACGGATGATGTTAAAGAAACCAGAATAAGTGTCCATATTGAACCCAACCTGAGAGAAGAATTGATCAAAACACTCATGGAGTTTAAAGACATTTTCGCATGGTCGTACGACGACATGCCAGGACTCAGCACTGATCTAGTGGTTCACAAATTACCTACTGACCCGGCATGCCCGCCCGTCAAGCAAAAACTGCAGAAATTTAAGACGGAGATGAGTGTAAAGATCAAGGAGGAAGTAACCAAGCAACTGCAGGCGAAAGTCATTCGTGTCACTCGATACCCGGATTGGTTGGCTAACGTAGTACCAGTGCCAAAGAAAGATGGAAAGATCAGAGTATGTGTGGACTACCGCAATCTCAACAAGGCGAGCCCTAAGGATAATTTCCCGCTTCCCAATATCCATATCCCGATTGATAATTGCGCCGGGCGTGAGATCAGATCCTTTGTGGACTGCTACGCAGGATATCATCAAATCTTGATGGATGAAGAGGACGCAAAAAAGACAGCCTTTATCACACCATGGGGAACTTACTGCTATCGTGTAATGCCGTTCGGCTTGAAGAATGCAGGGGCAACATACATGAGGGTGATGACTGTGGTGTTTCATGACATGATACACAAAGAGATTGAAGTGTACGTGGATGATGTGATCATAAAATCCAGACGTCAAGAAGACCACATAGCCGACCTCCGGAAGTTTTTCCAAAGGCTTCGAAGATATGATATTAAGCTCAATCTGGCCAAATGTGCGTTCGGTGTTCCGTCAGGGAAGTTGCTAGGATTCATCGTCAGCCGACAGGACATTAAGTTGGACCCATCCAAAATCAAGTCCATCCAGGAGTTACCCCCGCCAAATAATAAAACAGAGGTAATGAGTTTGTTGGAAAGATTAAATTATATCAGTAGGTTTATTGCTCAGCTTACAGCAACCTGTGAACCCATATTTCGTCTGTTGAAGAAAGACGCTGCGATAGAATGGACGACAGAATGTCAGGAAGCATTCGACCAAATCAAAAGATATCTTTCAAACCCACTCGTACTAGTTCCGCCTGAAGCGGGTAGATCCCTGATTCTTTATCTAACGGTCTTGGAGAATTCGTTTGGCTGCGTAATGGGGCAACACGATCTTACTGGCAAAAAGGAACGAGCCATCTACTATCTCAGTAAGAAGTTCACGGTCCACGAGGTCAAATACACTCATTTGGAAAAGACCTGTTGTGTTTTAACTTGGGTAGCCCAAAAGCTGAAACACTACTTGTCTTCTTACACTACTTACCTCATTTCACGTTTGGATCCGTTGAAGTGTATTTTCCAGAAGCCGATTCCTACAGGGAGGTTAGCAAAATGGAAAATATTACTTACAGAATTCGACATCGTCTATGTGACGAGGACGGCTATAAAATCTCAAGCCCAAGCCGGTCACTTAGCTGAGAATCCTGTCGATGACGGATACGAACCCTTGAGGACGTATTTTCTAAACGAATAAGTGTTGCAAATTGATGGGATAGAATTAACCAAGGATCCAGGTTGGAAGCTTTTCTTCGACGGAGCGGCGAACGCAAAAGAAGTCGGAGTAGGGGCTGTGCTTATCTCTAAAACAGGACATCATTATCCTGTTACTGCTCAACTGCATTTTCATTGTACCAACAATATGGCTGAGTATGAGGCATGCATCTTAGGGTTGCGATTAGCGGTGGACATGGATGTACGGGACGTCTTGGTCTTGGGAGACTTGGACCTTTTGGTACATCAGATTTAGGGAGAATGGGAAACCAGAGATTTGAAGCTTATCCCGTATCGTCAATGTTTGCACGATCTGACTAAGCGTTTCCTGTCAGTAGAATTCAGGCATATCCCAAGGATGCATAATGAGGTTGCCGATGCTTTGGCTACTTTGGCATCGATGTTACATCACCCGGACAAGATTCATGTTGATCCGTTACATATTCAGATCCGGAACCAACATGCGTATTGCAATATCATAGAAGAAGAAATGGATGGTGACCCATGGTTTCATGATGTCAAAGAATACCTCAGGTTAGGAATATACCCAGAGCAGGCAACTGGAGATCAAAAGAGAGCTATTCGGCGATTGGCAAATGGATTTTTCCTTAGTGGAGGGGTGTTGTACAAAAGAACCCCAGATTTAGGATTGTTGAGATGTATAGATGCAAGTCAAGCCACAACAGTGATGACAGAGATACACGCCGGAGTTTGTGGGCCACATATATGCGGATATGTTTTGGCAAAGAAGATTCTTCGAGCAGGATATTATTGACTCACTATTGAGCGTGATTGCATAAGTTGCGAAGATGCCATCAGTGTCAGATACACGGAGATCTGATTCATTCTCCGTCGACTGAATTGCATACAATGTCAGCACCGTGGCCGTTTGTTGCGTGGGGTATGGATGTTATCGGACCTATAGAACATGCGGCTTCGAATGGTCATAGGTTCATTCTGGTAACAATCGATTATTTTACCAAGTGGGTGGAGGCTAAAACCTTCAAATCAGTGACCAAGAAGGTGGTGGTGGACTTCGTACATTCCCACATCATCTGCAGGTTTGGAATCCCAAAGGTAATCATCACGAATAACGGTGCCAATCTTAACAGCGGATTGATGAAGGAGGTATGTCAACAGTTCAAGATTACACACTGAAATTCCACACCATATTGTCCCAAAGCAAATGGTGCGGTTGAGGCAGCAAACAAGAATATAAAGAAGATATTGAGGAGGATGGTAGAAGGGTCTAGGCAATGGCATGAAAAGTTACCATTTGCACTGTTGGGTTATCGCACTACCGTCCGAACTTCGGTAGGTGCAACTCCTTACCTGTTGGTGTACGGAACTGAAGCAGTAATACCAGCAGAAGTGGAGATCCCATCCCTCCGAATCGTCGCTGAAGCTGAGATTGACGACGATGAGTGGGTCAAAGTCCGATTGGAGCAATTGAGCTTGATCGATGAAAAGAGATTGATAGCAGTATGTCATGGCCAATTGTATCAACAGAGAATGGTGAGAGCATATAACAAGAAGGTACGTCCCAGGAAATTTGAAGTGGGACAGCAAGTGCTTAAGAGAATTCTACCACATCAGGCCGAAGCAAAAGGCAAGTTCACTCCAAATTGGCAAGGACCATTTGTTGTGACTAGAGTATTATCCAACGGCGCTCTATGTCTAACCGATATTGAGGGAAGATGCACCGATATGGCTATCAATTCTGATGCAGTCAAGAGATATTTTGTGTAATTCTTTAATGTATCTGTCAACGTTTGGTTTCGTTTGTTTGTATTTGGCATTTTTCGAAGAATGAAATGACAGAGGCAATTTTTATACTACCCAAACACTTTAACCCTTGTTTTCCCCTTTGAGCCTTAATTATTCTTTCATATACCCTCTTTTGGAATCCTCAAGGAAGATGTATAACAAAATAGAAAAGAAACAAAGAAAAGACACAAGAAAAAGTGAACTACGTTCGACCTGATTTCTCAAGAAGGATATGTAGGCGCCACACGGCTAGGTCATAGTACAATAAAAATCAAAGATTCCCCAAGCAACAAAACTAGGGCAGAAGTCATGTTTCATTTGAAAAGATAGTGAATTCCAAAAGTTGTAATGAGCTACCGGTTTAGGTTAAATCCCTTTTCTCTAGCCTCGTACACAAAAACCGCATTAATGACCAAAAAAGACCTCTCGATCAGTATTTGAGAAATGCCAAGTCATGCAAATGAAAGCCAATAATGACACTCCGATCCTCGACTGAATCCAGGATTCACAAGTTAAAAATGGATAGCCCTTTAGAGGGAATTTCGTGGATAATACCCCAGCCCACCGCAGGGAAAGAAAGCAAAATGAGAGAGTCTTAACGGTGAAAACCCTCGCGGGCACCTTAAGGCGAAGAAAGTTGAGAGAAATAAAATGAGAGAGTCTTACGGTGAAAACCTTTACAGGGCTCCCTAAGGCAACGGGAGGTCGATAGAAATGAGAGAGTCTCATTAGTGAAAACCCTTTGAAGGGCACTATGAGGTGACAAGGTGAGATGGTTGCAAGGTGTCTGCACGAGACGAGGTTGGGACATTCGTTTACTTCTAGCCAAACGAAGCCGTCGGAAAAGTGATTGACATAAATAGACTGGGTAGATTAATCTCGAAGGCACGACATAACCCTTTTTGTCTTTTGCGGTCAGCATTCTTTTATTTATTTCATTTTTATCTATCATTTTTCTCTCTCTTTAAATATTTTTATGTTTATGTCTAAAATTGACTTTTCAAAGCTTACTACCAAGTCTCCCAAAGTGGTACAATGAAGATGAATAAGCGTGGAACAAGGCAATAAGTCAAAAGATATTCCGATATTAGGATTGGAACGACAGGTTAATTGGAAGGTTCATAGGAATTACGGAGTAGGGCGGAGAACAGCAAGAACACATATTACACATCCGGAAGATAGTTTCTCACAACAGATTATCGACTAAGAGGGTCGGACCACACTGAAGTTTGGAATAAAAAGGAGAGATGAGAGATCATCTATGGCAAGAGCACCATCCCCAGCAAGTATCAACGTCATTCCCAAAGTTTGAGGAAGGCAAAGCAGCTAAAAGAGAAAAGGAAAACCACCCCAGCAAGAGCGGCACGACCACTCACCGCGTTTTTGAAACTAACAATTTTTCTTTGATTTAAAGCAGGAAAAGAGGGTTCGTCGGCAGAAAAGCATGCCACAAAGAAGGTTATCAAACTGGGGCAGAAAAATTTCTCCCATTGCGAAAATTTTCTTGAAATCAAATACCCAATTGACAAAGATAGAAAGCAACACAAGATTCTGGGAAGAAGGAAAATACCAGCTTCGAGTGAAATAGTTTTGAAAGAGACCAGACAATACGAGGAAGTGATCTTTTAACCCGGGTTATCCCCAGCAATCTTGAAAGAAGCCGGTTAACGCAAGAGAATGATCCGGGAACCAGGTTTCATCCCCAGCAGCTTTGAGGGAAAGAAAAGCCGCGACAAAGGAAATTATACCCCAAGCAGAAAGAACAAAGTGAGAGAACTAGTGTTTAGAAAGCAAGAGGCAGGTATTATTCCCCAGCAGTTCGGAAAAATGAAACGCTAAAAATCCCCTCGGCAACATTATATCTCACAGTTTTCAAGAGGGCGGAGTGCGAGTCTTAAAAGGAGTTGGGAAAGAAGAAAGGGATTCTCCGATAGTATAGTCACTGGCGAGCAACATTTCAGATCCCCCAGCGATCTCAAAAGAAGACCAAAGTTTTGAAGAAAATAGAAAGGGAGGGAATAAAGGAAAATTTTCCCAGCATCATTATCCCCCAGCAGGTAAGTAAACAATTCTAAAGATATCCCCAGCAGTTAGGAGGGAAAACAACATGACCCAGGAGGAAAGCAGTTCCTGAACAAGGTAATTCAGGAGAAAGGATGGTTTAAGAGGCGATGCAGGAATAAGAAAATGGTGCAGGAAGCGAAGGAAGACGATAGGGATGGTATTATTTTCGAATTTTGGTGTTGAAGTCAGGTGCCCGCCTGAAGAATGGAGTGGCGATTTATTTTCGAAGTTTATTGTTGAAGTCAGGTGCCCGCCTGAAGAATGGAGTGGCGATTTATTTTCAAAGTTTGTTATTGAAGTCAGGTGCCCGCCTGAAGAATGGATGGGATGAAGTTCAACACGTTGAAGTCAGGTGCCCGCCTGAAGAATGGAGTGGCGATTTATTTTCGAAGTTTGTTGTTAAAGTCAGGTGCCCGCCTGAAGAATGGAGTGGCGATTTATTTCGAAGTTTGTAGTTGAATTCAGGTGCCCGCCTGAAGAATGGAGTGGCGATTTATTTTTAAAGTTTTTTTTTGTTGAGGTCAGGTGCCCCCTGAAGAATGGAGTGGCGATTTATTTTCGAAGTTAATGTTAAAGATAGAAGCCCGTCGGAAGAACATAACGGCAGCTCAGTTTCTAAGATTTGATAAGGATAGTGAACAATTGGAAAGTGACAGAGTGTAAAGGAAATCCCCAGCATGAATCCAAGTTCATAATCAGAAGGAAGGCAACAAGGATCAGAAAAGATAGATTCAGACTTCGAAGGAGAATAGTTCAAAGATCACAAGGAAGGGACCAATGGTCGGAGTGCGGCAATCAAGATAAGCAGCAGTAACAATTGTCAGAAGGAACACCAAGTCCGACAGAATAGCAAGGAACATGGGAAAGTCAAGAAAAAGAGATAGATAAGATTTTGAAATACTGTAACTTAGTCTAGCTTCTTATTTTTCTTTTAGCACGGTGTAATAAGGAGTTCAGTTAAGCAGTAGCATCAGCAGCAACAGCAGTAATAGCAAGATCACAGCTTCATGGTAGTCCCAGCTACCAAAACTTCCCGAATTACATTAACCTGGTTCCCTTTTAGCTAGGGATATGTAGGAGACCTTCTGAAGCAAAGGTTCGGTCAAACTTTTCCAAATATGCTTCATATGGAGTGCTCAAACGGGCAAAAATCGCTCGTATCTGCTCACTTATCTTTGCACGAAAACTCTTCATGTTTTCGCGCAAAGAGGGGCAGCTGTGAACACGTGATTTTTGCCAAACGACCACGTTTTCAAGATCCTTAATCGTGGTCGTTCATTTCAAATTGATCAGATGGCCAAGATCGCCCATATGACCCATTTAGGAAGCATTAATCTCGGTCGTTTGACTCAACTGATCTGACGGTCAGTACCATATTATCACGACCCGAGCTTGCCCCGACCCAGTTAACTCTGAACCGACCCAACCCTAGTAAGAACAAACGGTGTCGTTTCTCCTTAGCAAATTAATCCAGACCATTGATTTAACTTAATCGGATGGTCACGATTGAATCCCCACCCCCGTATATATGCTTCATCTCTCAACCCAGCCCCCTAAGCTAAACCCGTCTTCTCCATCTCCTTCAAAGACCAACCGTCTTCAGCCTCATGCCGCCGTCCTCCACCCGCCTGAAATCGCCCACGGCAGCGGATGGTGGCCAATGACCTCCAAATTTACACCACACACTCGCCTCAACCTCCCTACCCAATCCCGTGCATGGTTTATTTCGAACCAACTCCGATTGACCCCAAACTCATGCCATGCCCTCGCCAGACCTCCCTCACACCATAAAATACTCTTGGTTTGGTTCAAATCTAACCAGAAGCCCAAAAACCCCAAAATGGCCGCATGAACCCTAAAAATCCAAAATTAGGGTCTTTGTCTAAATTCAACGAAATTTGAGGTCTAATAGACCTTAATTGGGATGTTTTCATTTGAAAACATCTCAGTTAAGGTCCGTTAGATCGCAAAACACAAGTGCAAATCCAAAAGGCCCAGATTCTGTTATGGCCTGACCCCTTTGTTCGAGGTATTTTGTTTTTTCCATCTTTATTTCGTTCTTATGTTGTTGTGTGATAAGCCTTTTTCTTTTCTGAATATTATTAAAATTGTTCTGTTTTCCTCCCTCAAAGACCTTTTATTTGGTCAATTATTATTCTGTTTTATTTGTTCGATTGTGTTTGTCATAGGATAGATATTCATTTCGATCAACGTCGTCCAATAGCTAGTTTCATATTTCTAAGTTTCTGTCGAACACCATGAATCATTGTTATTGTTCGTCGGTTTGTTGTTTGTTGATTCTCATGTGTTGTAAATATTATAAACTATATAATCGATTGAAATAGTCTAGTCGACTAGTTAGTTTCCTTATAAGTTCCTTGGTTTTTGTCAAAACCAATCAATCATCTGTGAGTCTGTTTGGTCTGTTTGATTGTGGTCAATTGTTATATAATATAGCTTGCGTAATCGATTAGACGAACACTGTCGTAGGTTTGGTTGTTCAAATAATATAGGGATGCCATTGGCATTGCAAAACTGATCTGAGGCATTGTCAATTTGGACAGTTTGTTGATTTTGGTTTTTAATTGAGGTTTAACTGCTAGTTCACCATAAATTAAGGGTTAAAGGGACTGCCAGACAATTTTTAGTGGCTAAAAATAGGGGAATAATGGGTTGGGATTCAGTTTTGAGTTGTTTGAATTTAAAAATTGGATTAAACAAATAAGCACACTTCTTAATTGATTAAAATAATGAAACAAGGCATCTGATAAGGGGCTGTTCAGATTAGTTAGTGGAAAATAGAGTTTTCTAATAAATTTGAGTGGGAAGACAGGCTGTAGAGGGTACACTAAGGCTGATTTTAAGGGCTGATTGAGTGGTCCATTAGGGGAAAAGGGTCTGTTTTGGGGGTATAAATACAGACTTGGAATGAAAAAGAGAGGAGAACACATATACAGAGAGAGAGATAAAGATTGTAAGATTTTTCAGAAGCTAACAGTGAGGTTCTTTTAAGGCAACAACTTTTCTTGAAGCTTGAGGCTTCCTTTTCTTTGAGTATTCATTTATTAAGAGAATCTGAAAACATTCTAATTCTATTGGAGGTGGTTTTTGGTATCATTCTTGGGTTTTGGGTATATTTGTGTTGCTGTTTGGTATTTTCTGGAAGTTACAAACTGGTGTTTCGAGTGTGCTGGATTTCTTTTGTTGTTTGCAATTACTTTGGTATTCCTGGATTAGAATTGGTATTCTTGGGAATTTGGTTACTGCCTTGAGATTGTTTCTGTCACTGTTGTTGGTTCAACTGCTGCTATTGATCTCTCCCCTTTTTCTCCTTCTGTCTTCATTATCCAGGTACATATTTCAATCCTGATTCAATGTAGCATCATCTATTGAATATCAAGTATGATGGAAGCATGAGTTTGATATAACTTTCTAAATCATTTATGAAGCTTTGTATTGATATGATTCTATACCAATTGGAATATGATGATGATGATGATGTAGCCTAGGATTTTAGTTGAATAATGAACATAAGTCTTGTATAATTAAGTTTGTTTTATTTTAAGTTTGTTTTCAAGTAGATTTGGATTGTAGATGGACTATTTGTTAATGACCGTGCAGCTATAGCCTCAATATTTGACATTGTCTTGTTTAGCAATTGTTTAAAATAAAATCCCAGATAGCATAGATTCCATGTTAATCTTGATTTCAAGTTGGAAATATCCCTCCAGTAATTTCGAGCCGCCATAGTTAGCTAATTAACTGTTAGTGGTTTATTTTAGTTGTTATACAATCACATATGAGTAGAGTGTGAATTCAGGCTTTTCGCTTATTCCTGTCAGTATTAGAAAAGAATCAAGCTATTGCTACATCCATTTAGGAATTACGTTCATGGGATAATTAATTAATTGAATTCGCATGTCTATTTTACCTTTCACCTTCATTAGTATTTAACTTTGTAACCAAATAAATGAGAAACGGAAGCCCTAAACTGGCATAAAAAATTGACTTAAGGCAAGTTCAATAGGCGCTTGGTTGGATTCAATTAAGGTTATTTTAAACCACTAGCTTGTTTGCTGGTCATTGGGCTTGAATGTATTAAAACAGGCGGCCCAGGTCCTTTTTGTGATCCGGTATTCATTTTGACCCGGGCCACGTTCTTTGAAAAAAAACATTTCTTTTTATATATGTTAAAGTGTGTTTCCTTTTTCGTAATCATTATAATCCAATAATCATAGGTTAGGATTTTTGCTTTCTTTCATTTAGAGACAATAAAAAATTAAAAAATCATAGTCGCTTTAGGACGGACCTTTAAAAAATAAATGAGACGAGCCCCGCTAAATAACGTATAAATCATGACTCCCTCGTAAATGTATATATTCAAATAATTAGAATTAGGGACGAGCCGTTTAGCTAATTTCATGGCCCTTCGCAAAGTAATAATACGTTAGTCACTTTAGGTATGGGTTTAATCTTTTTAACTTTCTTAAAAAACGGGTGTGCATTTCATGCAACTCGAATCCAAATTCAACAATGTTGAATAAGAATGTGTCGAGGATCCGGGTGAATTTCATGTGACGTGATCCGAAAACATGTTCTTAAACAACGTTTATTTTCTTAAGTAGTAAGACAAAAAGCGGTAAATAACATTAGAATTGCACTGTAGGATAATATGTTTTAAAATCAAGTACTTTAGCCAAATACGACAGTTGAGTGACCGTGCTAGAACCACGGAACTCGGGAATGCTTAACACCTTCTCCCGGGTTAACAGAATTCCTTATCCGGATTTCTGGTTCGCGGACTGTTAAATAGAGTCAAACTTTTCCTCAATTCGGGATTCAAACCGGTGACTTGGGACACCATAAATATCCCAAGTGGCGACTCTAAATCTCTTAATAAATGAATCCCGTTTTGATTGTCCTTTAATTGGAAAAACTCCTCTCGCTCCCTCGCGGATAGCGCCGAAAGGAGGTGTGACAGATTCACCATTCCATGCACTATAGGAAACTTTGCCTTTGCAAAGGCATTGTGTGATTTGGGGGCAAACATAAATCTTATGCCCTTGGTGATTTATAAGAGGCTGGGCATCGGGAGAGCCAGGCCTACTTCCATGTTATTGCAGCTTGCTGACAGGACGATTAAGCATCCATTTGGTATATTGGATGATGTGCTCATCTAGGTGGGGAAGTTTGTGTTTCCCGCCTATTTTGTGATTCTTGACTGCAAGGTGGACGAGGAAATTCCTGTAATCTTAGAAAGATCATTCCTATCCACAGGAAAAGCATTGATTGATTGTGAGACTGGGGAACTCAAAATGAGGTTGAATGATGAGGAGATCTTATTCAATGTGCAAAAATCCATGAGGCGCCCTAGTAAGTTCACGAATTGCTCTCTTATTGATGCGGTGGATGTGATAGTGGAGACTGATGATATAGAATTGACTACTGAAGATCCACTTCAGGCATGCCTGATGAACTTAGAAGAAGCAAATGGTGAAAGCCTGGCAGAGTGGGTGCTATCTCTGGAAGGTAAGGGGTTTTGGGATAGAGAGTTGGAGTTTGAACCTCTACACTTAGAAAAGAGAGAGACCCCTCCAGCAAAACCATCCATTGAGGAGCCACCAAAGCTGGAACTTAAGCCACTTCCAGCACATCTCAGGTATGAATTTCTAGACCCTAACTCCACTTTACCTGTTATTATCTCATCGTGTTTGCTAGATGTGCACGCTCAAAAGCTATTACAGGTACTCAAGGAATGTAGAACTGCCATTGGTTGGACCATGGCAGACATAAAGGGGATCAGCCCCACATACTGCATGCACAAGATTCTCCTAGAAGAGGGACACAAACCCTCCAGGAAACGCAAAAGAAGGCTGAACCCGAATATGAAGGATATAGTGAAAAAGAAAGTGATAAAATTGCTAGACACAGGGCAGGTCCTAGGTAAGTTTTCTCACCCTTCTGTGTTGTACATTGATTATTATGCCACGAGGACATGGCATGATTTCAGTGTGGGGTGGGAAACTTATCTTGTATATATTGTATATAGTAGATGGAGCTGTGAATTATATTAGCTGGCTTGGCCCGATGGTGGACACTTGGCGGCGGGTTTCTTAAGGGTCTAAGTTGGAATAAAAAACACACAAAAAATCAAAAATTTGAATAATCCAAAAATATTAGTAGAAGTCTCTTCCTGATGACGGACTATTTAGACAACTACTCTTGAGGGAAGTAGTCCATGTAGGAATTTTTCTTTCTTTTATTTTCTTTTTCTAGGTAGTGTATCACCTCCCCCTTGGTTTTTCTTTTGACCACGGTTCTTTTCCAAGGGTTTTTATTGAACTGGGTTAGATAGATTTTTCGTTTTTTAGGATTAGAGGGCAAAGGTAAACATGTAACCCCAAGTATGCACATTAGAAAAACTTAATTGAACTTGAGAATGTATTATCTAAGCTTGACTGTAGATTCTAAAATATGCCTTAAGTTGCACAATACAGCTTGCTTGAACATTGATAGGACTTTGTAGATAAACCGGATTCTAAATGAGTTGCATGCTATGTGTGTGAGAGATTTTACTTACATTATATGTTTTACATGATACCTAGAACTTGCCCTGTGTGCTTGCAAAGCGAAATAGAAGTTGTTTGGTTGTAGAAAGGATAGAGGCATTTCTTTTTGTAACCCCATAAATCAATAGACATGAATTCACCCGTATATAATATCCTAGTTAACACCTTTGAGCTTAAAGCCTATTCTTTGATAACCCTTGAATGTTCATGAAAAAAAAATTAAAATCTTACATTGTTCTACTTTACCTCCTAGAAGCACTTGTGTTGTAATGAATATGCAAAAGTCTAAGTGTGTGGTGAAGGGAAATTGAAAAAAGGGAAAATCAAGAAAGAATGGTAGAAAATACTGAACTGGCCAAAATAATGTAAATGCGTTGCAAAGCAATGATTAAAAAAATGTGAAAAAAAATAGGCCAGTTACACCAACAACAGAAAATTGGGGGATTAAAAGAAAATAAAGGTGAAGGAAAGTTTAGGGGAGACATAAGGAAGAAAACTAAAGGGGAAGTTGTGCAAAAAGAAAGAAAAGTGCTTGGAGGTTAGCCACTATACCCAAATGTATCCTACCCATCCCGTAGCCAACATTACAACCCTTAAAGACCTCTTGATCTATGATTGAATAACTAGATTTGTGGAGTATTACACTAGGGGCAAGCCTATGGTGTGTCTGTATGCATATGAATGTTCTTTGTTGAGAGTGAGTGAAGTTTTTCTATATCTATAAGTTCCATGTTCTAAATTATTTATGTGTGGGAACTTCTCTCAATAAATTGTGTGAGGGCATGTAACTCAAGAGGAAAACGGTAAATTTGCAAGTTTTTTATAATAACTAGAGTAAGCAATAAAGTTCTGGCATGTGAGTTTACAGTTAGGTATGGTTGTGCATATCTTAGGTTAATCATGAAAGATAGCTTTTGTGACATATTTTGGGGGAGACATTACTAAAATTGGCCTAAAGTGTGATTAAGGTTGCTCGAGGACGAGCAAAGGTTTAAGTGTAGGGTATTGATAATAGGTGAATTTGACTATAATTATGCCCTAAATAATCACACTTTATTGTTGAATTGATATTGTTTATGATGACAAAATAATTTTATTAGTGTTTATTGGTGTGTTATAGGTACACATGAGCTATTGGATACTAAAGGAGCTATTTTGGAGTCACAAGATGGTAAAAATGCCAAGTGAAGGTTGAAGTGAAGTTAGCTTGAAAATTTGAAGAAGAAGTCCGTATTAACGTTCATCCGCGGTTCACTCGCGACCGCGGATGAACCGCGGAAAAACAAACTCGCGGAACCTCACGAGATTCAGAGGACTGTTCTGTTCGTGGTTCGTACGCGACCGCGGACGAACCGCGGAGGGCGCCGCATATTTTATTCCTAATTTTGTACAAACTCAATTTTTAAGCCCTAAACCCTCTATATAAACCTCTAGTCCGCCCAAAATGGAAGCATTGTATTTTTGACTACTTTTGCAAGATTATTAGTAAGAGAGAACTCTCTCAACTTATTTCTTTCTTTTATATTAATTCTTTGATTATGCATTCAATTATTATTCTTGTTTCTTTGATTATGAGTAGCTAATTCCTTTTCTAAGGTTTTGATGGAACCTATTAGTTGATGAACTTCTCATTTATGTGATTACAAATTGTTAGCTAGATTTCTATTTGTTCAACTTCGTTCTGTTGTAGTTAATTGGTAGAGCTCCCGATTAGCTGTGCCTATTTAGTGTGCATAACTTGGAAAAGAGTGCATATTTAGGTATATTGTTGAACAACACCACACATAGGTTACTGGAGGAATCTATAACTTTAGGCGTAAAGACGGGATTAGGAATAACGGAGTCTTGGGTGCAATCTTAAGTGAACTATTCAAATTAAAGCTAGCTAGGGTAGCTCGGGAGAGTGCACTAGTAAATTATTGTAATTGCTCGGGAGAGGGTTACGGTACAAATAGCGTTCATGATTAATAGAATATATTAACAATTTGTATGAGCATAAACAGAAGGGATTCCATCAATAGGAGAAATCAATACCTTAGTCCTTCTCTATAATATTTACCCAATATTTAATTCTTTCTTTTAAGTCTTTTAATTCTTGCAAAAGTAGTTGTTAGAAGATACTCACAAAAATATACTCAAAGTTTGGGAACTTGCTTCAGAAGTGTTCTTGGATAGTGAAAGTTGCAGTTGGTAGGTTAATTCTATGTGGGATCAATTCTGGACTTATTAGACCAGGTTATATTGACTACGACCGTTGCTTGGACGTGAATCATTTATCAGTGTACCTATGCATTCTAAAGTATTTACCCGAACTACCTATTTTCAAAATCCTTCCTTACTAGTCCCGGGTCACATGAAACTCCATTAATTGCCCCAATCTATTTTCTCTTTTATTGTCTTCTCAAATATAAAATAAACATTTTTCTTCTATCTTTCTCATTTCATAATAGGATGTGCGTGTCCTTTGAATATTTTTTATTAATTTATTCTCCATTTCAAAATGATATATAGTATATTATTATAACATATCTAAATTTTAGTATAATCGATGACGCACAAAATTGAGTTAATTAGATTATGTGATAGCTAATATTATTTAAGTTTAATAATTAAATTAAAAAAATCTTTTTTAAATTCTTTACGTACATTTGTATACTATGTTGGTATATTCATACATTAAACTAGTATATATGCTAGTTCGAACCTTTTTTTGATTGTATTGGCTACATTTAATTGGTATATTATTTAATTTTTCTTTAGTAATAGTAGAATAGTATAATATTTTGAATTTCTTAAATTTCCTTTATGCATATGTATTACGTAATCATTTTAATTTTTTCTTTATGCGTTTGTTTTATATAATAGTATTATAGTACAATATCTTAAAATATATTATTATATTAATATGTGTACACTATGTTTTGATTTTCTCCTTATGCATGTGTATTATGTAATAGTAGTATAGTCATATATAGTTGCCTGGAATTGATTAGTAAAACTGTATACCCTACTGGTATAATTATATGTCATATTGGTATCATATGGTAGTTGGAATATTTTTCTTTTGTTTTAGCTATATTTTTAAATGAATTCTATTCCGAAATGATTTATATGATCATATTTGTTATGTTGGTTTTTCTTGTACATATGGACATAGATTTTGTGTATTATGTATTAGTTTTTATAGTTATATGCGGTTGTTGAACGATCCCGTACAACTATATACCCTATTAGTATCGTTATATACTATATTGATATCATATGTTAGTTGAATTTTTTTGGTTATATTAATTATATTTAATTGATACACTATTTAATTTTCTTTTAATAATAGTATCTTGAAATACTTTATTATATTAATATGCTATTTTTTTTACTATTCTTTTTACGCATGTGTGTTGTGTAATAGTAATATAGTCACATAGTATTCGAAAATTTACCAGTATAATTGTATACCATGTTGGTATAGTTATATGCCATATTGGTATCATATGGTTGTTTAAATATTTTATTGGTTGTTTTATCTACATTTTTAAGTGATTTCTATTCTAGAATTATTTATATGAACACGATTTGCAGTGCTAAGAACTTTTTGTGCCGATGGACATAGATTATGTTACGTATTAGTTTTATAGTTATAGACAATTGTTGTGATAAGTATGTTTTTTCTCTCAAATTTTATATCTCATTCAAAAATTTAGGATTTTGGACAAAGACTCCTATTTATATATAATTAGCGTGTGTATGCGCATAATTGTTTTATCTGATTATAAAGACTCATGTATACATATAATATCCTCAAATTTTAAGTGTACGATCTTGCTAATTTGAGTGAGTTTTGCATAGAAAATAAAAATAAAAAATAAACACTAATGTACCATAAAGGTAGAAAATAAAGAAAAAGTACTAATGCCAAAGTAAGGTAGTAAAAAGAACTAAGAAGCGAGAAAAAAGTCAAATGCAATGGACGGTTTACTTCATGTGCATAGATAACTTTTTACAAAAAATATGGTGAATTCACAATATATATATATATATATATATAACTTTTTACGAAAGATATGGCGAATTCACAATATATATAGTCGTGTTTCTTACATTGAAATATAATATGAACTAATTAGATTATGAAATCATAGTGGGTGCTTAGTGTGTTGGGTTATCATCTTTTAATCTACAGAAAAAGAAAATGGGGTGTCAAGCCCTTGTATATATATATATATATATATATATTTTTTTTTAAAATACCTATTTACGCAGTATTATTTTTCGGCGAATGGGTGTCGGTTGACACCCCTAGGACAAAGGTGGCTCCGCCACTGTATGTAATATTGATCATGCAGAAAAAAAAAGAAATAAATTTACAAAAAATATAAATAAAATTAGAAACGAAACAAGTAAAAGGAAAAAAATGGGAAAAGCCAAAATTGAGCAAGGAAGCAGATTATGGTGGAAAAAAAATAAAAAAAATAACATAAAAGGAGGGAAAAAAAGCAAAGCATAAACAAAATGAGAAAAAAAAAAAAAGAGGCAATCACCCTCATACGTTGCAATAGGTATGAATGGTAATTAGTTTGATGGGTAGAAAAATAAATGAGTAGGCAAGGGTAATTAGTTTGATTTTTATGGGTAAAGCTATAAAATTCCCAAAACAAAAGTAGTATGGGCCTTTCTTGTTTTTGCACGTAGAAATGACATCGGTAGCCATTCAAGATGACGGCTATTTAGAAATTAACCGATGCATCTTGCATTTCAGTTTTTCAGTTCAATTTTTTCAGGACACAAAGTCCTAAAGTTAAAATTGTTTGTTTAATTTTCATGACAAAATAAGTAGTTGCTAATTCCCCAGCAATCCCAAAAATGGATATTTGTGTACTTCCCCCTTTTGCACTTATAATTTATAACAATAGTACTATCCATAAGACAAGCTTTGCCAAAGTTTCACGATATATAAACACACTTATAAATGAGTTTTACTTATATTGATAATAGTTATTAAGAAGGAAAAAAACAGGAAGTCACAAAGAATTATAACACCAAGATATATTATAAAATTTCATAAATTGGCTATGCACAAAAATTTGCTTACAAATACTATAAGTTATCAGTATACACTTATCGTAAAATAGATCCTTACTCGATATATAATGTTCTTGACAGTCAACCACCAAATCAAATGTGGTTGTTATTCATAATAACAATAATATAAACTTAAATTATAAGTATATAAATTTGCCAAACCTTAGGCGTAATCACACATGCCATAAAAACAATATCCACCCGTCATACACTTACTGTTGCAATATCCACAATGTCTTTTATCAAAAGATAAATTCACACATTCACCTCTGCAACACGTCTCTGTAAACCGACATTTCTTTTTACAGGTGCCGCAGTTATGATCGTCGTACTTTAAATCGACACATTTATTATTACAACAAGTCGCGTTTCCGCCCTGTACTTCAAAAGCATGACAAATTTCATTGTCCTTGTGGCAATGATCAGCTGCTCTTGGATTCTTTGGTTTTTGTTCAACAAGAAAACGACTCACTTTCCTCTTGATCGATGGAGAGGATAGATTTTCCTTCGATTTTTCAAATTTTTCGACACGTTGAGTGGTAAGTATAGCAATGGTGAATGCCATGCAAATGGCAAGAGGAATCAAGATTTTCATCATCTTCATTTTTTGAGGAGGTGAAATGTAGATTAAAGTATTCGATTTCGTTAAATATTATTGAGGAGATAAGAAAGAAGAATGAAAATGTTTAACTTGGTGATAGGTTGAAGAAGAATTGAATGATTTTATACTTGAGTTTAAGCTATGTAACAATTGAAAATTTTAATCCTAAGTTATAGGTAAATTGTTATTTTAACTTGAACAACGCGTTAATATGAAAAGTAATTTGGAAAGTGTTTTATCAATCCAATACTTTAAAAATAATATAAATCTAAAAGTCAATACCTTATACAATAAACATCCTACTATTTGTTTAAAGACATTCATTTGGTGTTTCATTTCCTATAGGATATCTTCATAAGCAATTTTAATTTGTGTTCCCATTGTAGAAGTCAAATGTTTCTTTTTGTACATTGGTGATTTTCAGGCTAAGACATGGTTCATTATTGATCTTGTCAAGTTAAAACAAGCACAAGACTAAGCAAAGATAGAGTTCATTTGTATGTATAACATTCATAAATTATTAAATTGTATTTTCAACCTTTCAATTTAAAAGAAAAAAATAGTCAAACCCTAATAAGGTAAGAGATATAACTTCAAAGATCTTTCTCCAGGTTTGACTTCACAGTGCATTGGTGCTAATCTTCCCTAAGGTTTGCACTATTACACTAACCCATCTTATTTTTATTAAATTTCTCCTTAATAATTATTTTAAAACTATTTATTTGTCCCTTCGAATATTGTTGTTTGATCCAAAACTAGTTTTAGAATAAAATAATTGAATTTATATTTAATGAGGTCACTAAGAATCTGTAGGTCATCACTTGTTTTAGAAATAAATTCAGTATTCTGAGGCCTTAAACCTCCTTTTTGTCTTACCTCGATTTGTGTGCTCAGTCCAGGCTCGTATCCAGAAAGCCATTATGTGAAAATCTGTAAAAAAAAATAATAATTTTTGCTTGTAAAATGAGTTTAGGCAGACTTTGGTCAACATTTTGGGTAAACGGACCTGGACCCGTAATTTGAGGGTTCTGGAGGGTCCGTAGAAAAATATACGACTTGGGCGTATATCCTGAATCAAATTCTGAGGTCCCAAGCCCGAGAAATAAATTTGTTTTAAGAAAATTATTTTTTGGAATATTTATGAGTTTTTGAAATGAAGGTGTTTGAAATTTGATGGTATCAAGCCGTAATCTGGTTTCGGAATCCCTTATAGGTCTTATATATGATTTAAGTTGAGTTTGTGAAATTTGGTAAGAAACGGACTTGAAATGACGTGAATCGGACCTTATTTGAGAAAATTGAAAAATTGGTGTTCTTAAGTAATTTCATGATTTTGAGTCTAAATTCATTGTTGTTGATATTATTTTGGTGATTTGAATGCACGAGCAAGTCCGTATGATATTTTTAGGTTGGTGCGCATGTTTGGTTTGGAGTCCCGAGGGCTCGGGTGAGTTTTGGATAGGCCACTCACTAGAATTTGGACTTAGGATCTTGCAGATTTTAACTGGTATATTACAGGCCTGCAAGTTGCGCATTCATGAAATCTGGCTCGCAAATGCAAGCAATGTGTCGCAAATACGAGAAATGGCTTGGGCTGCCTTGGGTCGCAACTGTGACGACTTTATCGCAAATGAGATTCCGCAAATGCGAAAGTCCCTTCGTAATTGCGAAAATGCCCTGAACTCCCCAGTCATCGCAAATGCGAAAAATTTATTGTAAAATCGACTTCACAAATGCGAAAGTCCCTTCGCAAATGCGAGAATTATGAACCATGGCCGCAATTGTGTTACTTGCAACTTGTAAATTCATAACTTAGATGCATTTCAACCATTTTTCACACTATTTCAAAACCAAAACACTCATGGGTGATTTTTCAAAGACAACTTCTCTTCCTAATCGATTGTAAGTCATTTCTAACTCGTTTTCTTCAATCTTTAATATCCTTTCACATGATTTCAACTCAAAATCAAAGTTTTTCACGGGGAAAATTGGGTGTTTTAGGTAGAACCTAGGTTTTTCAAATTTTGGGGATTTAGACCTCGATTTGAGGTCCGATTTCAAATAAATTATATATTTGAGTTCGTGGGTGCATGGGTAATCGTGTTCCTGTTCAAACCTCGGGTTTGACCATATGGGCTCGGGGTAAATTTTTGTCTTTTTCTAAAAAAACTTTAGACAACCTATTTTCATGCATTAAAATTGATTCATTTAGAATTTACTAATATAATAAAGTAACTTGTGGCTAGATACAAGCGAATTGGTGGTAGAACCAAGAGGTAAAGCGATAGTTGAGGCTTAAATTGTGTTCATGACATCAAGGTAAGTGTTTGATCTAACCTTAGCTTGAGGGATTAGGAGTCGAGTCCTATTTGCTATGTGTTATTTGTTGAGTATGACATATAGACATGGTGACGAGTATCAATACGTTGTTGTCAAGCATGCTCGTGAGTCTTAACTTGAAATTGTTGTGTTCTAAATAAGTACTACAAATGCCTAAGTTGTTGATTCTCTATGTTGGGCAAGGATTATGATTATTCTCGTGGGAATCGCTTATGGTTGAGTATTGGTACTAGTTGAGGTTTTTTTTGTAAATTTAAATGTTGGAACGAGTTTGGTTATAGATGATTCCCTTGCAGGGACGTATTTACTTATACTATCGACTCCTTTGCCGAGTTATTGTTGTTCCCTTATTATTCCCTTTTCTAGGTTTTTTTTATGATTGGTGTTGAATATTATATTGGGATCATATTACATGCCACAATATATTATATTGGGATCGGGTTGCACGCCGCAACGATATTATATTGGGATTGGGTTTCACGCCGTAACAATATAATATATGGATCGGGTTGCCCTCCACAACAGTGTTTTAATATTTGGATCCGGTTGCGCGCCACAACAATAAAGGATAAAAGTGGGTTTTGATTGTTACGGTTTCCTTATTCTTGATGATGCGAATTTTAAATTGTTCTTTATACTTTTCTCCTGAGTTACTGTTGGTGAATGATATTTCCCACAGCATGTCCCTTTCACATCTTAAACTGGTAGTCTTCCTTAATTATTACTTGTTATATATATGATTTAATTACACAAGTTTGTTTGGTAGTCTGGTCCTAGCCTGGTCACTACTTCGCTGATGTTAGGCTAGGCACTTACCAGCACATGGGGTCGGTTGTATTGATACTACACTCTGTACTCTTTTTGCAAATCCCAATGCTATAGCTTTCGGACCGTAGCACGATTGTTGCTTCTTGTTTATTAGGTGACCCGAGGTAGTCCAGGCGTCGGCAAGCCTTAGCGTCTCCTTCTATCTAATATTTTTGTTTCTTTCATGTATTTCCAAAGACAATATTTTAGCATTTCTTTTAGACCTTTATTTGTAGTACTCCTAGACAGTCTGTGAAGTTGTGACACCAATCTTGGGTAGATTTGTAATAGATTGGTATTAGCAGTATTATTAGAACTTCGCAATTCAGTCTTCCGCCTATTTAAATTCTGATGTTATTTAAATGTTTATTGTTAATTGTTATAGGATTAAAAATGAAAACGTGGTAAATAGTTCAATTGGTTGGCTTGCATAGCTTTCACTCGTATGCGTCATCACAACTTCCGAGGGTGCAAAATCCTAGTTGTAACGAGTTTCTTTTACTTCTGTAACAGTCAAATTTGCAACAATAGAAAACAAAAGTTATTAAAAGGCAGTTGAGTGTACTAAGTATCCCGTATTAATCCAGGATTTAAGGGTCGCACTCTAGGGGTAATGTAGACAACTTACCCTAATGCAAGCATTAATATTTGCTTCCACGGCTCAAACCCTGATTTATTGATTACACTGAGACAGTTTTACCGTTGCTCCAAGGTTCTCTTCTGTAGGCAGAGGAGGACCTACGCCCGGAGAAGAGGGGTTTTACCGGGCCACGTTAACTTCTTCAATAATTCTGAATATATAAGTATATATATATATTTAAAACGATCATATATTTTACTTGGAACCAGCCTTATGATCAAAAGTCCGATGGGGACATGACTAGCTGAGCATTTTACTCATGTGTCTCCCTCCTTCCCTTTCAAATTCTGAATTTTCCTCTATACGTAGGAATGTATTGGATATGTTGTTATTGTAAAAATAAAAATAAAAAAACTATATTATATACACTCGTTGTGTAGACGTGTTAAATTTTCCTGTAAACCACTTTAAAACATATCAAAGCAACCAGAAGAAGCAAGTAAACCAAAGTCTTAAAATTAAAGACAACAATACATATTGTGTATTGTGTATTGTCCGTATAAACTACACATTACTTTAACTTCATTTTACAACATGCAAAACCATGCATTTAAGTCGGCAATTTTTCTAACAAGTAAAGGTACTATTCATTAATTAAACTTTAATTATTTCTTCAACTCTTTCCTAAGTTTGATTGCTGCTTCTTCACATTACCGCCAGCTTGTTCAAAAGTCAACACTCAAACTTATAATTTATGACAAATTAAAAAGAGCAATAAAATTTATATTATGAAGTTAATTAAGTCGAGTAGTTAACCTAAGATAATAGGCAAGTTTTCATATGAATAAGATAACTTGAAAAATAATATCATAACTCACTATAATCAGTTAAACTGCATCATATGTGAAAATTATGTACTCTAAGTATATATACAGTCAAATCTTTTTATAACAGTCATTTGTTTTGTTATTTTTTAGTTGCTAAGTGCTGTTATAGAGGACATATTATAAATATCGATTCCGAAAAAAATTTAACTTTTATAGTGAATGGTTGTTATACATGAATATTGTTATAGAGAGGTCTGGCCGTATATAACTTAATGAAACTTGCAATTCTATTTCTTGAAATATTAACAAATTTTGGTTCGGGAAATCTTGTGGTACCTGGTTATTAAGCACATTTAATCTTCAATCATTAAAATACACACTTTTGATCCATTTTACTTAAGAATTTTCACAAATTTATCGAATTATTACATGTTAAACCATTTTACACTACTGAAAAATTCACCTATGGCTACGGATGCAAGACCGTTCCAATAGGTAAGTAAATCGTTGCCATAGATCTGTTGCTACGGTTCAGCACCCGTTCCACAAGCTGGCATGGCTATAGAGCTTATGTAACGGCTTTTGGAACGGTTCAGACGACCGTTGCTATAGTACAGTCTATCGCAACGATTTTTCCTTTTCCTGTTGGAAAGATTATTCTCATCAACTGCAACGGTTACTTTTCGTTACCATAACAGCAATTGCAGCGGTCCATAACCGTTACTATATCTATTAAGTCGTTACGTGCATGACAGAAATGGCTACGATTTCTTCAAGAAATTGCAACGGTTGAATTACCTATTGCAACGGTTTTTAGAATATTTTGGAACGGTTTATAGGTCCTATTACAACGGTTTGTAGAATAATTTGGAACGATTACAGGTGCTATTGCAACGGTTGAACTACCTTTGGCAACAGTTCTGTTAACAGTTTAATTGAATTGAAAATAGTGTCCCATGTTGCAACAAACTATAAAATACTAAAATTTATATAAATAACAAAATAAAACTATTCATAATCCAAATTATCTAACTAGCTAATTAATAATAAATCTGTAGATAGTGATGAAACCAATAAGTACATACAATTGATCTTTCAAGTCCAAAATTTTAAAATGTTTTGATAACAAACATATATTCTTAAAAACCGCCACATGCATCTACAACAATCAACAATTCAAAAATCTCTTAAGTAAGATCAAGATCTTCATCACTGCCTTTATCACTACCTCTGCCTTACTTTGCTTCATCTACTCCACCTACAAAAGAGTATAAATAAAGTCAGTATTCTTTCTAGGAATAAAGTTTAACTTTAACATGAATGTGTGAGTAGCCCATTGCCTTAACCGCTGAATGAACTGCATCAACTTGTGCATACAACATGTTGTCATACTTTAAAATTGTGATTGGGTCAATCGTACCAGCATTAGGCCGGAAAAGAACATAATCAAGTGGGACTTCATCGGGGCTATCTTTGTATGCAAAGAATGGATAGAAGAAAGGCATGCAAATAAAGTGGATGATTAGGAAAGGATCGTACTCCCAAATGTCACTGTTATCTAAATGCACTTTGACTTTATAAACCCCTAATACTTTTCTCATAGCACCAGATTATGAAACAGCAAGAATTCCAATATGTCTAACAAGTGCATCAACAACAATAACATTTTGTCGTTGGACAGCTTCAGCACATGAAAGAAAGAGAGAGAGCTAAAGCACACAATGTTTTGAATGAAACCAAAGGAAAAATCATAGCAATCACTTCATCAGTTGGTGTTTTGAATGCAACCAGGATCAGTTACACAAGCAAAACCTATTCAAAAATATTTATTATACCTCTTAGCTCATATTTAATTTCCTTTAAATGTAAAACTGGCTGATATGTATAAAAAAAAAGAGCGAGAGAGCGCACAAATTTGCTAATGACCTTGCAGGAAAAAGAGAATGCCATCCTGATCCTGGAATAATTAATAAACACGGTAGAACCTCAATAACAAACAACTTCCTATATAAGAGAAGTTTGTCCCAAAGCCATGGTAGTAAGCTGCTTAATTCAAGTTTAGAGGGCCCTTCCCCAAAAAGAGTAATAGCCTGAAGTTCTTCATAACATTAGAGAGAGAGAGAGAAGTTTATACAAGAAAATATCAATACTTGGGTGATTCTTTGTAACTTGAAAAGAAAAGGACATGCCCTAGTTACTATATCAATCAATAGAACAAACAGTAGTATTCACAAACCCATTTGGTATAACCATCAACAAGCCCAAGAAGTTTATACAAGAAATACCAATACTTGGGCGATTCCTTGGAGAAGGTGTATTTCTCGAGGAAAATCCCTCCCCGTGGAAAACCCATTTGGTATAACCATCAACAAACCCATGAACAACTAAATGATTCTCTACCACATTTTTATAATGCCAATAGCGATTAATGCACTTTTTGCAAGGACATAAAATTTTATTTCTTTGGGCGGCTTGTTCAAATGCCTTATCAAGAAAATTATTCACTCCACCTATATACTCATCCGTCCATCTAAGGAGATTCATCCAACTTTTATCACCATAATCCATGAATATCATATATAATATATTCAAATCACCAAAATTAGCATTCAAGGTAAGCAAGATCCAGGGATCAAGAAGGACATACTTGGAGGTAAAAAAAAATCAACCTTTTTAGACAAGACACAATCAGATGTAGGATAAGGGATTATGAATAACAATTATTCAATTAAATATCCTCCTTCCCAATATTGTAACACACATTATCATAAACATACTATACTACAATTCTATCAAGATTTTCACAATACTATATTATTTCTTTTCTCTGAAAATGGTAAGATGAAAAACACCAAAAAGGAAAAAAGCACAATAGTCGTCTTAAACAATCTTTCCGGAACATAAAGAGAATATGGCAGAGGATAGCCATCTTAAAGAATCAGAGGAGTAGAGAAGAGAAGAAATTCTTGATTCATATGCATGTATATGTTTTCACCAAACAAAAGATCCTACTTCAGAAACACATTACACACAGCTAGCAATCACTTCAGTATACTCCCATATTTAGCAAAACTTAGATTCTACAACAAGTCAGCAGTCACCTTTATCAACAAAAAAAAAAGGAATGAGAAATAGATTCAGAAAGAGGATATATGTGTACCTCTGAAAAATATTTCCTTCGACCAAATATTGTGGTGCAGTGCTAAGCCCAGCAAGTACATATGGCAAGAATGTAAATCCTATATGTCCTAAAATTGACAGAAGGAAAAAAATATTATGAGAATGACAAATATAAAAAGAGACTAGAAATATAAGTGTACTATCTTAGCAGTTTTATACACCTTCATGGTTTCCATATCTCTCTCTTCCTCAACAGAAAATATTTTTACAGCATGTATCATAAAATATGAATAATTCTCAAACATCCTAAACTCTTCTTAAAGAATGTGGCTAGCAAGTCCAGCTAACTATACAAAGGAAAACCAAATGAATATACTTTAATATTCTTAAAAAGGTTTGACTTTTTAATATTCATGTAGTGAATGTTGAGAAGAAACAAAAATTTAAAATATTGTCACAACTTCTAGAATTGCATATTTAGAATGTCTTTTCTTTTGTCTAAAAACTGTCCATATGGACATGGACTCAACACAAACGACGTGTATAGCTAGATTGTAGTGTTTTGGATAGCGAGCGACGATATATAGCGATGAGGGCCAGCTTCACTGAGGCGAGAGGCGCGCAGCGAAGTGATCGCCTTTTTAATGTGAGGTGATAATTTATACAAAAATGTAAAATACTATATAGTATATGCATATAACTAAAAGAGGGCCTCAATAAGTTAATAATTAAAGAAAGGGCCTGAAAACAACATATGTTTCTGAAAAAAAGGGGCCTCAAAGCAGCTTGAAAATGGCCATAACAGAGCCAAAATAGACATTTGGAAATTGATAGTAACTAGAAAAACAAATAGCATATCTGGAGAAAGTATTACTACTAGACAACACACTTGAAAAAAGATCGAAGATAAAGAAGTATTCTAAGGTAGTAACAGAAAACGGTCAATGCTACAACCATTTAGGGGTGTTTTCTCCAACTGATAAACCAGCTGAAAATGTAATTACATGATAAACAAGAAGAATGGATGCATTACTATATCTTCATCTCAAATGCTAACAATTAATTGGGAGAGTCACAAATACACAATAATAAAAGTATGAACACCATCCAAGAAAGTAACAAATACAGAAGCTAGTTAAAATAAGAAAAATAATAGATTATGAAGATGATACTCCTAAACCTAAAGTAGGTTATTTACCAGTTAGTCGAAAAGCCATGCCATACTCGAACGAAAAAGCATATTACATTATATATCTATATTCAACCCAAAAGCCTCACTTAACACTTAAACTCCTTAAGATACCTAAAATGCCTACCACAAAATTTATTTGATGTAGAAAAATAAAAGAGCAGTAGTACTGCCTACCACAAAATTTATTTGATGTAGAAAAATAAAAGAGCAGTAGTACTACCACAAGACAAAAGTATGTGATGCAATTGATATTAACCAGAATTGATTAAATAATTAGATTGAACAGCAGAAATATTCTTGGATGAGTTTACTCTTGAACTCCAAAAGTCCACATCCATTGTCCACTTCTTTTGTATCTCAATATATATTGAGACAGTAAAAAAAATATGGTAAGCTTGTTATTCTGGTACACGCAAAATAAGGAAAGAACAATTTTGTTTATATAGAATCTTTAGATGGTACCTAAAACCCAACAAATAAAAGGTTTTACATAAGATTTAAGAAAAGAAAGAAAGTAGTGAATGGTTGCTGATGATGTTCCTAGCTTCTACTAGTACTTTAACTTTTAAGATGATGGGATGTATTGCCGCCTAAGGTCATATCTACAAATCAATCGGGATTCATAATCGAATGTTTAGCAATGAGGATGTTAATCGAGAAATAACACCTGCAAATAAAAATCTCTAATTTCTAATCCAAATCTAAATAGTGAAATGAGAGAATGTCAATCGCACTTCTTCTGTAAAACGCAAACACCTAGCTAATCGACACCGAAAATTAAATTTTGCAGTACAACAATATGATTACCTTGATGGAACAAAGCTACAGCAGCGAAAAACCACAACCGAAACCTCAATTTCTCTTGTCTAAAGGAGAGAAAAACTCACAGAGAGTCGACTTGTAAAGGGAAAATAATGGAGAAACCCTCAACAACAAACAACAAACAACAACTAACAAACAGATTCAACATAAAACCGACCTAGAAATTTAAAGAAAAACAAATTAAAAACTACTAAAATTGAAAAAAAAAAAACTGCTAAGAATATATTTAGAGATTCAAATTTAGAGAAACTCTGAAGGATTATAGAGGAGTTGTTGAGCCTGGAGGCGATTTCGATCGTTTGAGCAGAGGAAGAGATTATCGATTTTTCTGAGCCAGGTAATTGCTGATGATTTCTGGGAAACTGAAAACTCGATCGATGGAAGAGGAGCTTGATAATTTGCAGAGAAGCTCGATGGATTCCAGAGGAGCTTGATAATTTGCAGAGAAACTAAGCTAGGAGCGAGCCTCGTAATTTTGCGATATGAATGAATTAGGGATTTTTGTATTTTTAAGGGGTTTTGCTATATATATTTTCGATTAATAAAACTAAAATAATAATAATAATTAGATATGGGCCCCACAGTATTTTAACGGGTGTTAATATTTGGGGTGAAAATAAAGGAGGGAACTTAAATCACCATAACATATATGTCTAACTGTTACCATATATGTACATATGGCTACGATTATCTGAACCGTTGCCACATATGAATCTAAAGGGACGGTTATTTATCCTATTGCAATGTTTGATTGCTAAGTGTTCCAGTAGTTCCAATAACATTAGAAGACATATAGCAATGGCTATGGATCTGTAGCAAAAAAAGTGTTGTCATAGCTCCAATTTCTAACAGTGTTATTTACCCGTGTACTATTGTAAATTAATTTCCGGGGTTGGGTGAGGCGTGTGAGGGTGACTCTTAGATGAGGCGTGCATTGGATTGTATCCCACTTATGGTAGTTATTATGGTAGTTACTGTTTGATATTATTGCATGTCATTTTATGTATAATTATGTTTTGATAACTTTTTACGCGATTTCTGTCGGGATTACTAATGCTCTTTTGTTTTTATTTTTTGTTGTTGCTTCCCCTTTCCTTCTCTAAGCCGAGGGTCGATTGGAAACAACCACTCTGCCTTTTTGGATAGGGGTAAGGCCTGTCTACATATTACCCTCTCTAAACCCTACCTTGTGAGACTATACTGGATAGTTGTTATTGTTGTTGTTGTTGTTAAATTAATTATGTTTCTCTAAATTTGAGGGTAATATGATTCAAAAAAGTATCTAACTATAACACGGTACATGTAAAATAAAAAACACAAATTTTAATTACTTGAGGTCAAATATTGGTAGCCCAACATCACAATTCTCAAGGAATAAAATAACAATTTACCTATAACTTAGGGATTAAAAATTATAGTTGTCCCATAACTCAATTATAAACTCAAGTATAAAACCATTCAAAGTACTCTCCCCAACTCACATCAAGCTAAACATTTTCTTTTTCTTCTTCTTCTTTCCTATTCCCTCAACAATATTAACGAAATCGAGTACCTTAATTTGCATTTCACCTTCACGAAAAATGAAGGTGATGAAATTCTTGATTCCTATGGCCATTGCCATGGCATTTACCATAGCCATGCTCAGCACTCAACGTGTGGAAAAAATCGAAAATACGAAGGAAAAACTCTCAGTTCCTTCTCCATTGATCAAGAGGAAAGTGAGTCGTTTTCTTGTTGAACAAAAGCCAAGGAATCCAAAAGCAGCTGATCATTGTCACAAGGAACATGAAATTTGTCAAGCTTTTGAAGTACAGGGCGGAAACGCGACTTGTTGTAATAATAAATGTGTTGATTTGAAGTACGATGATCATAACTGTGGTGCATGCAAAAAGAAATGTCGTTTTACAGAGACTTGTTGTAGAGGTGAATGCGTGAATTTGTCGTTTGATAAGAGGCATTGTGGATATTGCAACAGTAAGTGCATGACCGGTGGATATTGCTTTTATGGCATGTGTGATTACGCCTAAGGTTTGGGAAAATTTATATACTTATAATATTAAGTTCATATTATTGTTATTTTTATAAATAAACAACCACATTTGATTTGGTGGTTGACCCTCAAGAACATTATACATATTTATATTTCCTCATTGATTCATCATCCAAAGTTTGATGTAATAATATTAAGTATTCTATGACAAGAGTGTAATATAGTTATAACTTGTTTTTGTTAACAATTTTTTGTGTATTTGAGCAAATTAATTTTGCAATTTTAGAATATGTGCTTGGGTTTTATTTTTGTGACTTTTTTGTGTTCACAACTTTTAAATTACTAGTGTTGAGATGAAAAAAAAAAAAAACTAAACTTAGAAACATGGCTTGATTATTCCTTTGTAATAGTTGGTATTCAAGAAATTACGTCCTTTAGAAGTTATATAGTAAGTAGAGGCGTATCTACAATTAAAGTTTATGAATTCCTATAATATTTTAAATTCACAATAAAAAATTTGTACATATAAAAATTGATTGAAGTTACTAGGGACACGTGAAACCGCATATTGTATGCTAGCTCTGCTTTAGATAATAAATCTGAGAAAATATTCACCCTAACGTAAAAATTAAATTTTAGTATAGAAATTTCATGCTCTATGAAGTGTTATAATATATCAATTTGCTTAATATATATATATATATATATATATGGGTGGGAGCCAAAGTAATTGGGAGAAGATAAAAGATAACGTCTTGGGAGATTGGATCATGCGCCCATTACCCATAGGAGAATACCAATTAGTCCCTTCATTCTATTTTACGTGAACTAGTTACTACTTAAAGAGTCAAAGAATATATATTTTTACCTTTAATATTTTCAAATACTTTTATACACTTTAAATTGTTAAATATTATGAATTATAGTATTTTTATATGATCTCTAAATATATGTTTTGTTTTAAAAAAATTAAAATTTTATGTCTGAATTCATACCGAGTATTAATTAGTATTGTACTTCGAATTAAGCCACACAAAGGAATATGTATAGGTAATGGTACTCTCATCCACTGCTTTGTCAAGTCCCAAAACATTAGAGGTCAATTAAATTTTTTTCTTATTTCGAATAATTATCCTAAATTCAGAATTTACAGAGACGACTAATTCGAATTCATTGCCGTGCAAGTATATTAAAGGCAGGAGTGCTCTATATCGAGAATTTCTCCCCTTCTCGGAATAATTTATAATTTAAATCTAAAACTCCACCTCTAATTATTAAAACCTTTTTAATTTACCAATTTGCGTAATAAAAAGTAATGTCAATTCCTTGCATCGTAAACATACATGTGAATACCTAGCAAAATGTTTCTCTTGAAGCAATCATCAGTCAAAGTCTACTTTAATGGAACTAGAAGTCATAGTACTTAGATTTTTATTCTTTTGTACTTTATTTATCCCTCTTTATTTTATTTTTTTTATTCGGTATCTAATACCTATATTTTGCCCGATTAAATTTGAATTCGCACCGAAAAATTCCATGCTGGACTAATGCCTTTTCTAACAAAGGTAATTTCATATTCAAAACTTGATAAAGAAATACTTATCATTCCACCACAATCATCATTCTATACTTATTGACCTATTTAACAAGCAAAGGTAGCTATTGATTATTCGTTACTCAAAAGACAATTCAAACTTACGATACAGTATGTCTTTTTGCTTCTTCTTTTTTACTATATATAGTTTAATAGCAAGGGTGTTAGCTTAATTAAAGTGTTCACCTCACATGCTATCGAAATATAATTTAATTTAAATGTGGTACAGCAAAAATTGTTTTATAGTGTTTTTAAAAGTGCTCATAGGTAAAAGAGAGTCTTCGTCTTTATTGAAACATAAATTGAAATGGAGGAGTAATTGTATGAGTCATAATTTGACCTTATAATAATCAAGTCGACCAATCGTCCCCCTCGACCCAAGTTCATGCAACAAGCGGCGAGGCCGCCCTCGACTAAGCGCAAACGTCGCAAGCGGTGAGGCTGCCCTTGACCAGGAAACACTACTCGCGTCCGCCCAGAGGTTTGGGGCGAGATCGACGCCTTTCGGGTACGCCCGAAACAATATCCTGACACGGACACAATCTCCAATAAAGTCAACTGACACAAAAAGATCTATATATATGAAGACAGTCATGAGAAAAAGGGTTCCACTCTCCCCCCATGGGGGCTCTAAGAGATACAGAGTACAATGCACAGTGAGAACCCAATACCACAAATACATGATAACAGTAGATCTATGACAACATGATTGTGAGGATCTGAACCTCTTCATGGAGAGGCAGATCAACCCATTATCATTAATAAAGATCACTAATGTCTTCTGTTGTCTCTACATATGTTCCTATTATCTTTTCCTTTACTGAATTTCAGATATGTTACAACTTGCTATGATTGGCCCTTTATTTTTAATATAATTGCTTTGAGTTCATAAATGCTTGTAAATGTTATGGGTCAAACAATTCGGCGACGTCTGTAGGGATTTCATAGCAAGACTATGTAGCCTTTCCTGAAGTCAGAAGCAAAGGGAAAACGAGGAATGAAGGGCTGCAAACCCAACGAGAGCAAGCCTGATTTATCTCGAAAAAACTCGGGCTATGAGCCCTCGACTCAAAAGAATCAAAGATGTTCAACTACAATTGAACTGGGACTCAGGCCATGAGCCTTCGCCAACTAAAAATTCAACGACAGTTGAAGTAAAAACTCGGACTATGAGCCCTCGACTCAAAAGAATCAAAGATGTTCAACAACGGTTGAACTGGGACTCAGGCCATGAGCCTTCGCCAACTAAAAATTCAACGACAATTGAAGTAAAAACTCGGGCTATGACCCCTCAACTCAAAAGAATCAAATATGTTCAACTACGGTTGAACTGGGACTCAGGACATGAGCCTTCGCCAACTAAAAATTCAACGACAGTCGAAGTAAAAACTTGGGCTATGAGCCCTCGCTCAAAAGAATCAAAGATGTTCAACTACTGTTGAACTGGGACTTAGGCCATGAGCCTTCGCCAACTAAAAGTTCAACGACAATTGAAGTAAAAACTCGGTCTATGACCCCTCGACTCAAAAGAATCAAAGATGTTCAACTACGGTTGAACTGGGACTTAGGCCATGGGCCTTCGCCAACTAAAAATTCAACGACAGTTGAAGTAAAAACTCGGGCTATGAGCCCTCGACTCAAAAGAATCAAAAATGTTCAACTACGGTTGAACTGGGACTCAGGCCATGAGCCTTTGCCAACTAAAAATTCAACGACAATTGAAGTAAAAACTCGGGCTATGATCCCTCGACTCAAAAGAATCAAAGATGTTCAACTACGATTAAACTGGGACTCAGGTCATGAGCCTTCGCCAACTAAAAATTCAACGACAGTCGAAGTAAAAACTCGGTCTATGAGCCCTCGACTCAAAAGAATAAAATATGTTCAACTACGGTTGAACTGGGACTCAGGCCATGAGCCTTCGCCAACTAAAAATTCAACGACAATTGAAGTAAAAACTTGGGCTATGACCCCTCGACTCAAAAGAATCAAAGATGTTCAACTACGGTTGAACTGAAACTCAGGCCATGAGCCTTCGCCAACTAAAAATTCAACGACAGTTGAAGTGAAAACTCAGGCTATGAGCCCTCGACTCAAGAGAATCAAAGATGTTCAACTACGACCGAACTGGGACTCAGGCCATGAGCCTTCGCCACATCAATTCGATGATAGTTGAAGTAAAATTCGGGCTACAAGCCCTCGATCCGGAATGCTTAATGACCATACTAAAGGAAAACATAAAGCGAACAACGGGAAAAGGAGGAATTCCCCCTCCCTCAATTAAAATAGACGAACACGGGCCACGCCCCTCCGCCCTGATGCAAGTATTGTCTGAAGCAAACCACAACAATCAATCAAATAAAAATAAAAGGGGGAATTAAAAAAATAGCCACACAAGGCAACAATAAAAGAAGGCATTATCAACTAATCATCAATTAACTGGGGATTGCCAACACCGCCATCCACGCCAGTCTCGCCATCGCCGGCCTGCGCCGCTCCGCCGCCAGTTCCGCCCCCGCCGGCCTCCACTGCGCCCCCATCATTCCCAGCTTCGGCCAAGCTCCCCCTAGGGACATCGTCAATACCGGGCGTCGCGGCGTCAAAGCTGCATTCCTCACGGGCCTCCCGCGCCCTCTGGCGCGCCTGATCGAAGGTGTCTTTGGAAATCATACCGGCCTCGAGCAGATATTTATATATGTCCCGTTCCGCCTCGGCGTAAACCCAGGATTCACGGGAGCTACCCATGCTTGCGGATTGTTCCTGGATTTGCCTATTCTCCTGTTCAAGAAGTGCAATCTGCCCCCGCGGCATCCTGAGCATTCCGCTCCAGTATCTTGATCTGCTTCTCGAGGCCACTCTCTCTGAAAGAGGCGGCAGCTCTCACCAACGACACTTGGGAATCGTTGGAATGGACGATCCCCTCAAGTTCGGCCGTTAGGGCAGAAGCCTCAGCTTACGCTTCAGGTCGACCAATTCCCCTTCCAGCGTGGCAACTTTCCCGCTCCACTCCGAGGTGACCGCTGTCACCCTGGCCAAGCATTGGAACTCGCTCTCCAATGACGCCCTCCTTCCAGCCTCCAGCTCGTCACTCGCCTGACGCAGCCGCTCCTCCAAGGCCTCAATGCGACCAAGCGCCTGGCTTATCTGCAGTTTCGTCCGCGCTAACTCCCCAACCAACTCCTGGTTACGAGGATCATCCCTCATGCACTCACTAAGCTCTCTGCACCGGATCCAATACCGGCGGTACCTCTCGAGAACCCCGAAGAAGTACCCCAGATCGAACGTTGGCCCGACGTAAGCATTTCACCTGCAACAGAAACACCTGCAAAACAAAGAAAAAGAAAAGAGGAGTCAGGGACGGGAGTGTCACGCCCCAATTCGAGGGACATGACCGGCGCCTGACCAGGTAGCCCCTGTCAAACGGACCTGGGTGCCTTTCATTCCCACGCGTTACGCCTGTGTTGATTGTTTCTCATTAACCAAATATCTTGCTAATCATAAATGATTTCACAATAAACAAACAAAACCATACGAGTGATTCATTAACAGGTTTACAGTTTTTACAACGCCCGACATAACATAATATATATACATAAGATTGGAATCCCACAGTTTACATGTCTACAGAGCCTCTAGGATACAAAAGGGAACACAATACTTGCCGGTAACAAGGCTCCGGCTATACCTTACAAAACCAAAATGAAATCTAAACAAAAGTGGCGTGAACCACATAGGGCCCCGAGGAAGAAAGGGGCTCACCAAAACGGGCAATGAAGGATGAAGGATACTACTGCCGATGAGCTGAAGTGCCTGCTACTGATCCACCTACAATCATAACATGAATGTAGCGTCCCCGGCAAAAAGGGACGTCAGTACACTTGAATTGTACTGGTATGTATGGACAAACTTTGTCCCAAGTAAACTCAAGCCATTAAAGAATCACAATGACAAGACAGCCAGTAGATTACATCAAGAAATCAATTAAGCCAGCTAACCACGTTTTCCACATTTTACTCATTTCAGATAAGCCTCAACACAAGCATGTTTAAGGTCAACATAATAGAACAACAACAAATCAACCACATAAATTGCAAGTAGTCAAACAAAGGGGCAATCAGTGCCCCACAGGTTGCAAACTCTCCTATTGTCTCCTTTCACAATTTCATATCAATGATTTTTGTATCAATTTCATTTATGATTTCGATCGCTTTCCATCCTATTACCTCGTCCACCCTTATTACCTCATCCACCCTTATCACCCCAACCCACACCTTATTTCTTTATGTTGCAGCGCGCAACCCGATCCAACCGTACAGTTTTCAAACACAACAATCACAAACAACAGATAAGGTACTACACACAATTACAACAAGTTCAAATAAGCAACTTACACATTGGTTCATGTTCTCAATTTCTTCTCAAGCCAATATCACAACCAAGTTACAAGTGTTCCAAAATCGAGAATATTCATATTGTTATGTTCAACAACTTACCACACCTCAAGTGTTTCGTTTCTTTTCCACAAGGTACCATACATGCCATCATAGCCATTATTCACAATTCTTTACCAAATTCAACTCTCATTTATCTTTCGGTTTATATCGCATATTACATTAGTCATAGTTCAATAGTAATTTGAGTATCCAACAACAACATCAAGAATTTTACACAATTTGTCAAATTAACACGAGCCAAACAATTTCACACATATAGGCGATTTCACAAGAATCAAAATTATCCATACATACCTGGTATCGAGTTTTCTTCCGTTAACTTCCTACTTTATGCTTACCTAAGCTACTCTATCTCTGCCGACCTCGTTTTGTAGACTCTTACGCCTATCCACTTCCTCTTTACTAAAAATCAAGTTCAATAATCATGCATGAGTGTAAAATTCCATTTTCAAAAGCTATTATATGCAACCCTCTCGTTACCCATCTTAAAACTAAAAATTAGAGGAAATAGCTAGGGTTTTTACCTTTAATTGATTTGGGGAAGTTGAATATTTGCCCTAGAATCCCTTGAACTAAGTAGTTGGAGCAATGTTTGTGGATGAAAGACTTCTCTCTCTAAAATACCTCTCTTCTCTCTCTATTTTAGTAAGATGATATGATAAAATGAAAGAGAAAGGCGTTATATTAAAGAAGAGGTTGGGTTGAATTTTATAAAATTCCTGGGCCGGGTCAATTCTGCGGTCGCATTTGCGATCGCAGAATCAACATGCAGTCCGCATAGTGACCGCGGAATTGCCTCAAAATTTACACAAGTACTGATACGGAATGCGACCAAAATGCGGTCCGCATTCTTGATCTGCGGTCGTATAGTGCACCGCCGATTTGACACTCAAAAACCTTCGAGAATTTATGCGGTAGATCTGCGGTCCGCAGATCCATTCTGTGATCGCATATCGACCGCATTCTCAAAACCAAATTTTGTAAACCTTCTGTTAAACTCTGTGGCAGGAATGCGGTCCACATAGCAGATCTGCGGTCGCATTCCTGACCGCAGAATTGACACCTTTCTGGAAAAATCTATTCTTTACATTTTCAAAACTTAAATCACTACCAAGGGTCCGAACAGCGGCTCGCAAGCTCGCCGCGAAGAATTCTACGCATTCCTAACACATTATTCGAACCATGACACCATAGCTACTAGGTCTTATGCACAAAAATTTTACGGGGCCTTACATCCTCCCCCCCTAAGATCATTCGTCCTCGAATGAGGACTTTTAAAAATGAGTTGGTTTTGAAAGACATGATATGCAAACTATCAAAATTTTAACTAACTCTTATATTTTAGAAAAATTTCGCCAGAGTTTCCTTTGTATTATGGACATATCCACCTGTTAGAGGGCCCCCGAAACACATTACCAAACAACAATACGCAAATACAACACTTTCCACAACTTGTATACACTTTCTTACCTCAACGAATGCACATATTCTATCACATTGTTACAACTGACATAAACTAGTCACTTAAATGAGTTCTTACCTTATTTAATCATCTTAATACACCATGTACACACAAACAAACCATTACCAATCTACACTTACTGTTAGTTGTTTATTTAACACATGAATCTTTATAAGGCTTCCATTTATCAAGAAAGGTTCAAGTGATCCAAGGTAACAACACATTTAACTCATTACAAAATGTAGGAGACTTTACTAATACTAAAAGGGAAACAACTTGGACAAGATGACAGTTACTAGGAGTAGAAGGGTCGTCTAATTTCTTCTAAGCTTGATCAAACAAATGGGGGTACTTTTCCTTCATCTCTTTTTCCGCTTCCCATGTGGCCTCCTCAACTTGTTGACTTCGCCACAATACTTTAACGGAGGCAACTTCCTTATTTCTCAACTTACGGACTTGCCTATCAAGAATGGCAACTGGAACTTCTTCATATGACAAATCTTCATTAACCTCAATAGCCTCGACTGGCATGATGGTGGATGGATCTCCAATCACTTTCTTCAACATGGACACATGGAATACTGGGTGCACTGATGATATCTCGGGAGGCAACTCCAGCCTATAAGCAACTTGACCAATCCTTTGAATGACCCGATATGGCCCAACATACCTCGGACTCAATTTCCCTTTCTTTCCAAATTGCATGACTCCCTTCATAGGAGATACCCTTAAGAACACACAATCATCGACTTGAAACTCTAAATCCCTTCGGCGAACATCTGCATAGGATTTTTGGCGACTCTGTGCAGTTTTCATCCTTTCCTGAATAACCTTAACTTTTTCCATAGCCTCGTACACCATATCTGGCCCTAGCAATTCCGCTTCACCTACCTCAAACCACCCGATTGGTGACCTACACCTTCTCCCGTACAATGCCTCAAACGGGGCCATCTGAATGCTAGCGTGATAGTTGTTATTGTAAGCAAATTCTATCAGTGGCAAATGTTCATCCCAATTACCTTTAAAATATAAGACACAAGCCCGCAACATATCTTCAAGCGTCTGAATGGATCGTTCGGCCTGACCGTCGGTCTGCATATGGAAAGCTGTGCTGAGATTCACCTAAGTTCCCAAACCTTGCTGAAATTTCTTCCAAAAGTTAGCTGTGAACTGAGCCCCGCGATCCGAGATAATAGAAAGTGGAGTGCCATGAAGCCTTACTATCTCCTTTATACAACTTTGCATATTGCTCCGCATTATCGGTGGACTTGACTGGCAGGAAGTGAGCCGATTTGGTGAGTCGATCCACTATCACCCATATTGAGTCGAACTTACGCTAAGTGCGAGGTAACCCCACCACGGAATCCATATTGATCATCTCCTATTTCCACTTTGGTATTTCTATAAGCTGAGTTAATCCACCGGGCCGTTGATGCTCGGCCTTCACTTGCTGGCAGTTCGGGCATTTAGCTACAAAACTTGCCACATCCCTTTTCATACCATTCCACCAATAAATCTCCTTAAGATTATGATACATCTTCGTGGAACCGGGGTACACCGAATACCTGGAAATATGAGTCTCTGCCATTACCCTTTCCCGAAGCTCGTTCACGTCCAGAACACATATTCTACCTTGACACCGCAATACACCATCCTCGCTACTGAGTACAAATACTGAGGACTTGTCATTCATAACTACTTCCTTCACCCGAACCAATGCTGGATCCATGAACTGTTTTTCCTTAATTTCCGCGACCAATGATGATTCTGCTCCGTTATGCACCAAAACATCCCCCTCGTCTAACGCCGAGATACGGACCCTCAAACTAGCCAATTGGTAAACCTCCCGTGCCAGGGGTCTCTGATCCACACCCAAATGAGCCATACTACCCATGGATTTTCGACTAAGAGCGTCGGCTACCACATTTGCCTTCCATGTATGGTACAATATGTTCATATCATAATCTTTGAGCAATTCTAACCACCGCCGCTGTCTCAGATTCAGCTCTTTTTGCTTGAACAAATACTGGAGGCTCTTGTGGTGATAATAGGTGAAAACTAAGTACTTTAGCCATTATTTATGCATCCATTTAATTATGATCCAATAACATAATTTATGAATTTTATAAGATATAAGCTTTTAATTTGTGATTTATACAATGTGCAGAAAAAGGAGCTTATATCTACAATTGGAAATATTATGGTACAATTTTGGAGCAAAAACAATCCTTTGGACTTGAGTCTTTACGATCAAGAAACAAGATTGAATGAGAAATTCTCCCAGGTGCGCGAAGTGGATACTTCGCGCGTAAGAAGAGACGAATTGGGCTACATGTGCGCGAAGTGCCCACTTCGCGCACCACTTCGCGCACCTTAAGCAGAATACACAGGTTTTGTGCGCAAAGTCATGCGCGAAGTGACCACTTCGCGCACCACTTCGCGCAGAACAGACGGGGTGTGTATATACTTACATTATTTTTAATTTAACCAACACTCTTCAAAATTTTACCACTTTTTCTCTCAACATACCCTAAATTCTACCTTCTTCTCCAAACCCTAACGTCAAACACCATAGTTCCTCTATCAATTACTCTAATATTCTTCAACAATTTGTGAAAGCTCATCATCCTTACTAAAGATTCATCTTAATCCCATCAAGTAAGAACCCTAAACTTTTAATTTCTTGAATTTTTTTTATTTCATTTTTTTATTTTGTTACTCATGACTTTAATTTGTTAATATAGTTGATATATGTTAGAAATTATAGGTTGTATAATGTTTTTGTAGTATTTATGTTGTTTATGATAAATTAGAAGTTCTTGTGCAAAAATTAGAATGTTTGACCAATGTTGATAGAATTTATCATAGTTTTATATATTTTTGGGTTTAAATTTGTGAATAAATGTGATGGGTAGGACATGAATTGGTTATAGCTAAAATTTGGTTGGGAAATCCCTAACCAAAGCATTAACAATAAGGATGAATTAGGCTTGCCCACAATGTGTTTGAGGAAAGTCCTCAAAGAAGTTTGATAGAGTAATTGACTCAATTTTGCGTGTGAATTCTGAGTAACTGCATTGAAACACATTATCTATTCATCTTAGATTAATGTGTCATTGTCTTGTAGGAATTATGGCACCAAAAAGAAGATTAACTTCAGGAGCATTTTCCAGCCGATCACGAGCCAATGCTGCAACTAACTATGATTCAAGAAGGTTTACTTCGCCTGAAGCTCAAACCCGGTTCACCAACAAAAGGACAAAGAAACCGATTCCAGAAAGGGGCATTGATGTTAAAAATCTTCAAGAAAAGTGCCCTAGCATGTACCAAAACTTGATTGAACGGGGGCTTCAAATCTTTATGAATGAACCGGTGACTGCAAATGAAATAGTAGTTCGCGAATTCTACGCGAATGTACCTGAACATCAAATAATATTGTGACTGTGCGAAGAAGACAAGTCAATGCTTCAACTGAGGCAATTAGAGCAAGTTACAATTTACCTAATGCTGTGCCAGAGAATGAAGATTTCTATGAGTATGAAAAATGTCCAGATAATGCAAATGGGAAAGATTCATCTCAAAGATTTGCACCCCGGGAGCTGAGATAGAATGGTTAGAGAGTGGTGACAAAATTCATTCCACTGCTCTAACTATAGAAGCAAAAACCTGGCTTTATGTGATAAATAACAGGCTCATTCCTTCCAAGAACACAACTGAAGTAAATGGTCCCAGAGCTGCATTGATATGGTGTCTTGTAGAGAATTTGGCTTTTGATGTGGCAAATATCATTCATGATGAAATGTTTATTATAAGCCCAATTCGAAAGTATGGATTTTTCTTTCCATCACTAGTCACTTTACTTTGCAGGCAAGCCCAGGTACTAGAGTATCCTGATGTAGATATAACCGTAAGGAAGGAATTTAACATCAAACCCAAGAAAGGTGGAGATGAAGAAGATAGCTCTGAAGATGAAGAGAATGATGGAGGTGATCAACCAATGGACACTGACAGAGGAGAACTGTCACGACCCGGATTTTCCCCCAACATCGGGATCGTGATGGCGCCTACTCGTGGTAGCTAGGCAAGCCACTATATTCATACTATCCTGTTTTTAACACAATTTTAATTAAATAGATGCGGAATACTTTATCGAAATGGATATAACAAATCACAAAGTAAAAATCATACTGAAATCCTCTACCCAAGACTTGGAGTCACCAACTCACAAACTACTATGGAATACTACACATAAAAGTTTGAAGGAAATATAACATAATTCCGTTTGTCTCGGAACAATGAGACTACAGCTATAAACATAAATAAAGAAAGAGACGCCGGGCCTGCGGACGTCTGCAAGCTACCTCGGTCTCAAATGTAATCAACTCCCACGCAATCTATTTACTGCTGCTGCTGCTCCTGATCGTAACCTGGACCTGTGCAAAAACGCACAGAAGTGTAGCATCAGCACAACCGACCCCATGTGCTGGTAAGTGCCCGGCCTATCCCGGCGAAGTAGTGACAAGCCTAGGACCAGACACTCACATAAACCTGTGCAATTCAATATATATATGTGTACCACAAAATAACAAGAAATAATCAAGTAATAACACAATAAGAAATATCTTAAAGAATTTAACAACTAACCACATTTAATAATTTCACAAAGAAAACAAAGTATAATGTAAACACGAATAATATCACTTCAAGAAATAACAAGCAATTGCACGGCATCACCCTTCGTGCTTTTACTCTCATCCTCACCAAATAAACAAATAAAGTACACGGCATCACCCTTCGTGCTTTTACTCTCATCCTCACCAAATAAACAAATAAAGTACACGGCATCACCCTTCGTGCTTTTACTCTCATCCTCACATCCATAGTACGGCATGATCCTTCGTACATGGTTCAATAACAGGGCACGGCATGATCCTTCGTGCATAATCAATAAATAAACATGGCACGGCATTAACCTTCGTGCATAAATAAATAAACATGGCACGGCATCACCCTTCGTGCATTATCACTCTTCCTCACCCAAATAACAATCACGGTTAAGGGCAGAGAAAGAAACAACAATTCATAAATCGTCCCATCAAGGGCAATCAATAATTATCTTCACAACAAGTCCCAACAAGGGAGAACAATAACGATTCACATGTAATATATCTCAAAATATCATTTTCCAACGACTCACGGTCATACTAGACGCCGGTGTATGGATGCTCGTCACCACAGCCCCATACACCGCACTCGATCACATAACACATAACACATAATCCTATTCCCTCAAGCTAGGATAGAACAAACACTTACCTCGAAAGTTTACGAACGATTCAATCCGTAGCAATGCCTTTTCCTTTTGAATTTGACTCCAATCCAATCGTATCTATACACAATTGATTTAATATCATCAATTCTACTTAACAACTAGTTCATATTGCTAAATATGGTTTTTACAATATTCTGCCCGGAATAATAGTAAAAACCGACCCCGAGCCCACATAATCGAAACTCAAGTTTCGAACCAAAATAAGTTCACCCAATCTTCCATGAGTTCAAATATACAATTTGTTCTTAAGTTCGACTCCAAAACGAGGTCTAAATCGCAAATTCTTTGAAAGCCCTAACTATACCCATTTCTCCAATTTTCAACCAATTTATACATGTTTAAGCCTAAGGATTTGATTGATGTTGATGAAAAATGAAGAAAACGAGTTAACAATACTTACCCAATGAACTTTGATGAAGAAATGCCTCAAAATCGTCTAAAATGCTGTGGAGAAGGGGTTTGAACAGAAATGGGATTTTTATCCCGTTTCTGTTCTGTTCTCTGTATTAAATTCACTGGGCGAAATTTTTGTTCTACGCGATCGCGTGAATTGGGTCGCGATCGCGGAAGGCAATGGTTCAACACTACGCGATCGCGTGGACAATGCTGCGATCGCGTAGAAGAATTTCGCTGGGTGGCTCATTTGTACTACGCGATCGCGTGAAAAGGGCCGCGATCGCGTTGAAGAAAAATGGAAAGCTACGCGATCGCGTGAAGGAGGCTGCGATCGCGTTGAAGAAAGACGTAAAGCTTCGCGATCGCGTGAAGACAGCCGCGATCGCGTTGAGTATCGAGATAAGGCAGTGCGATCGCGTGAACAAGTCCGCGATCGCGTAGGGTAAAGTATCTGTGTAAAAATTGCAGAAAATCTGCTGGTTTTCTAAGTCCAAAACACCCCGAACCCCCTCCGAAACACTCCCGAGCCCTCGGGGCTCCAAACCAAATATGTACACTAACTCAAAAACATCATACGAACTTGCTCGCGCGATCAAATCGCTAAAATAACATCAAAATCAATGAATTGAGCCTTAAAGCTCAAGAATTCTTTAAGATTTCATAATTTCCAAACTTTCCAATTTAAGGCCGAAATACGTCAAACGACGTCCGTTTTCAACCAAACTTTACAGGAAGCGCTTAACCAATATATATGACCTGTACCGGGCGTCGGAACCAAAATACGAGCCCGATACCGGTACTTTTTAATCAAAATTCAGTTTCATTTTCCTTAAACATTTTCAGAAAACAATTTAACATAAAAATTCTTTTACCGGGGTTCTAGACCTCGGATTTCAATTCCGGACATATGCCCAAGTTCCATATTTTTCTACGGATTTTCTGAAATAGTCAAATCACGGATCCGGGTCCGTTTACCAATAATGTTGACCAAAGTCAACCATATCAATATTAATATCAAAATTCTTCTACTTTTTCACATATTTCAACATAAATCTTTTCCAGCTTTGTGCCCGGACTGTGCACGCAAATCGAGGCAACTATAAATGAGGTTTTCAAGACCTCAAAAACTCGGAATGATTAAATAAACAAGTGATGACCCTTTGGGTCGTCACAATCTCCACCTCTAAAACAACCGTTCGTCCTCGAACGGACAAAAGAAAGAAGTACCCGAGTCAGGGAAACAAGTGTGGGTAGCGGCTCCGCATATCGAACTCGGACTCCCAGGTCGATGCCTCAGGAGGCTGACCTCTCCACTGAACACGCACGGAAGGATAACTCTTCGACCTCAACTGTCGAACCTGCCGGTCTAGGATGGGTACCGCTCCTCCTCGTAAGATAGATCATTGTCCAATTGGACAGGTATCGAAGTCTAACACATGTGTGGGATCGCCGTGGTATCTCCGAAGCATAGATACATGAAAAACTCGGATGCACGGCCGATAAGCTAGGCGGCAAGGCTAATCTGTAAGCCACCCCTCCCACTCGTCTAGAATCTCAAATGGACCAATAAACCTAGGGCCGAGCTTGCCCTTCTTCCCAAACCTCATCACGCCCTTCATAGGCGACACCCGAAGCAATACTCGTTCACCAACCATGAAATCTACATCTCGCACCTTGCGATCCGCATAAGTCTTTTGCCTAGACTGAGCTGAACGCAATCTCTCCTGAATAGTCTTGACCTTATCTAAGGCCTCCTGAACTAAGTCTGTACCCAACAACCGAGCCTCTCCCGGTTCAAACCATCCAACCGGTGATCGACATCGCCTACCATACAACGCCTCATACGGGGCCATCTGGATGCTAGATTGGTAACTGTTATTGTAGGCGAACTCTGCCAATGGTAGAAACTGATCCCACGAGCCTCCGAAATCAATAACACAGGGCTCGAAGCATGTCCTCTAGAATCTGAATAGTCCTCTCGGACTGGCCATCCGTCTGAGGATAAAATGCTGTACTCAACTGAACCTGGGTACCTAACTCCTGCTGGACCGCTCTCCAGAACCGCGAGGTAAACTGCGTACCCCGATCAGAGATAATGGATACTGGCACCCCATGGAGACGAACAATCTCCCTAATGTAAACCTCCGCTAACCTCTCCGACGAGTAGGAGACAGATACTGGAATAACGTGTGCTAACTTGGTCAGCCTATCAACAATGACCCAAATAGCATCAAATTTCCTCCGAGTCAAAGGAAGTCCAGTAACGAAGTCCATACGATCCGCTCCCATTTCCACTCGGCAATTTCAATTCTCTGGAATACACCACCAGGTCTCCGGTGCTCATATTTCACCTGCTGACAATTTAGACACCGAGCGACATACGCAACAATATCTTTCTTCATTCTGCGTCACCAATATTTCTGCCGTAAGTCCTGGTACATCTTCGCGGCGCCCGGGTGAATAGAATACCGCGAACCGTGGGCCTCTGCTAAGATCAACTCTCGAATCCCTTCGACATTGGGCACACAAAATCGACCCTGCAATCTCAATACCCCATCATCATCTAGATTTACCTTCGTGGTACCTCCTTGCTGTACTGTATCTCTCAACTCACGCAAATGAGGATCATCAAATTTCCTCTCACGGATACGCTCTAATAAAGAAGAACGAGCGACCGTGCAGGCTAACACCCTGCTAGGCTCGGAAATGTCTAATCTCACGAACCGGTTGGCTAAGGCCTGGACATCTAGAGCTAATGGTCTCTGATTGACCGGAATATATGCAAGACTACCCATGCCGGCATACTTTCTACTCAATGCATCGGCCACCACATTGGCCTTACCTGGGTGATATAATATAGTAACATCATAGTCTTTTAGCAACTCTAACCATCTCCGCTGTCGTAGATTCAACTCCTTCTGTTTGAACAAGTACTGTAGGCTTTTGTGATCAGTGTACACCTCACATGTCACACCATATAGATAATGCCTCCAGATCTTTAAGGCATGAACCACTGCTGCTAATTCAAGATCATGAACCGGATAATTCTTCTCATGTATCTTTAACTGCCTCGAAGCATAAGCGATAACCTTACCATCCTACATCAATACCGCTCCAAGCCCTGTACGAGATGCGTCACAATAAACTGTATAAGGCCCTGTACCTGTAGGTAGTACCAACACTGGTGCGGTGGTCAAGGCCGTCTTGAGCTTCTGAAAGCTCGCCTCACACTCCTCTGACCACTGAAACTGGACACCCTTCTGGGTCAACCTGGTCATCGGGGCTGCAATAGAAGAAAACCCCTCTACAAAACGACGGTAGTAACCTGCTAATCCCAAGAAACTCCGTATCTCGGTCACTGAAGCTGGTCGAGGCCAATTCTGGACTGCCTCAATCTTCTTTGGGTCTACCTGAATACCCTCCACAGATACAATGTGACCCAGAAATGCTACCGAACTCAGCCAGAACTCACATTTTGAAAATTTGGCATATAGCTAATTATCCTTCAGAGTCTGAAGAACTATTCTGAGGTGCTGCTCGTGCTCTTCCTGGCTGCGGAGTATACCAGGATGTCATCTATGAAGACTATCACGAACAGATCTAAGTAAGGCCTGAATACCCGATTCATCAACTCCATGAATGCTGCCGGGGCATTGGTCAACCCGAAGGACATGACCAAGAACTCATAATGCCCATATCTAGAGCGAAAGGCTCTGTCTTAGGAATGTCAGCCGCCCTGATCTTCAGCTGATGGTAGCCTGACCTCAAGTCTATCTTAGAGAATACCCTCGCTCCCTGGAGCCGGTCAAACAAATCATCAATCCTCGGCAGTGGATATTTATTTTTGATAGTCACCTTGTTTAACTGCCGGTAATCAATACACATCCGCATCGAGCCATCCTTCTTCTTTACAAATAACACAGGTGCTCCCCAGGGGGAAACACTGGGCCTGATAAAGCCCTTCTCAAGAAGGTCCTGCAACCGATCTTTCAACTCTTTTAGTTCCGGCGGGGCCATACGATAGGGTGGAATAGAGATGGGCTGAGTGCCCGGTGCCAAATCAATACAGAAATCAATATCCCTGTCGGGTGGCATGCCCGGCAGGTCTGAAGGAAAAACCCCAGGAAACTCCCGTGCAATAGGGACTGAATCAATGGAAGGAACTTCTGCACCGGAATCACGAACATAGGCCAAATAAGCTAGACACCCCTTCTCGACCATACGTCGAGCCTTAACATAAGAAATAACAGTGCGAACGGAGTGGCTTGAGGTACCCTTCCACTCTAATCGGGGTGATTCTGGCAAGGCTAAGGTGACAGCCTTAGCATGACAATCAAGAATAGCATGGTATGGGGACAACCAGTCCATCCCCAATATGACATCAAAATCTACCATATCCAAGAACAACAGATCAACACGGGTCTCAAGACCCCCAAATATAACTACGCACGAACGATGCACCCGATCGACTACAATAGAGTCACCCACTGGCGTAGCCACATAAACTGGAATATCCAGAGCATAGCTGGGCACAGCCAAATACGGTGCGAAGTAGGAAGACACATAGGAATAGGTAGATCCAGGGTCAAATAATACCGAAGCACCTCTGCCACACACAAGAATAGTACCTGTAATCACAGCATCTGATGCCTCTGCCTCTGGCCTGGCCGGTAAAGCATAGAATCGGGGATCTGCACCTCCCCTCTGAGCTGCGTCTCTAGGACGACCATCAACTGGCTGACCTCTACCTCTGGCTGGACGGTCTCCACCTCTACGGTCTCGACCTCCACCTCTATAATCTCTACCCCCGCCTCTGGCTGGCTGGGCAGGCTGAGGGTCAGCTGGGGCCTGAATCGTAGGACGAGGACCTCGCTGCTGAGAGTTGCCCGCTGCTATAGGGCAATTCCTGATAAAATGACCTGGGTCGCCACAACCGTAGCAACTCTTAGACTGATAGGGCTGCTGGCCCTGACGACCTGAATGGCCTCCACGAACGCTCTGAAGAGGCCGAGCACTAATAGGAGACTGGTCTGAATAATACCCCCGAGAACCACGATCACCTGATCCACCCTGTGAAGCCTGAAGGGCGGAATGAAAAGGCCTGGAAGACTGGCCTCTATCAAAGGACTCTCTGCTACCAGAGGAAGAACCACCAAATCTACCTGAATGACGAGGCCTCTTATCCGAAGAATAACCGCCTCCCCTAGCAAGAGCCATCTCAACTCTGCGTGCTGCATTGGCTGCCTCCTGAAATGATATGTCACTCCCCACGCCCATAGCCATCTGGAGTCTAATCGGATGATTAAGCCCATCTATAAACTGCGGACCCTCTCCCGCTCCGTGGGAAGTATCACCACTGCATGACGAGCCAAGTCAATAAATCTCGTCTCATACTGTGTAACTGTCATAGTGCCCTGATGGAGGCGCTCAAACTGCCTCCGAAGTACATCCCGCTGAGTAGCAGGGAGAAACTTCTCCATAAATAGTTCCGCAAACTGATCCCATGATAAAGCTAGGGACCCTGCTGGTCGAGTCAAGCAATAATCTCTCCACCAAGTCTTGGCGGATCCTGCAAGCCTGAAGGTACAGAAGTCAACTCCGTTTGTCTCCACGATCCCCATAGTCTTCAGAATCTCATGGCAACTGAATAAGAAGTCCTGAGGATCCTCTGATGTGGCTCCACTGAATGTAGTGGTAAATAGCTTGGAGAACCGATCAAGCCTCCATAACGAATCATAAGTCATGGCCGCTCCATCACCTGCATGAGCTGTGGTACCAGACTGAGTGGCCACAGCTGGCTGAATTACTGGTGCCTGAGGCTGAGGAGCTACTGGCTCCGGAGTATGAGCAATAGGAGTCTGAGCCCCTCCTCCAGCCTGAGAAGTGGCTGGGGCAACTGATAATAAACCCGCTATGGCAATGCTGTCCATAAATCCCGCTATTCTGACTAAAGCATCCCGGAGATCCGGGGTTAATAAAGCCTCTCCTGGGACCTGAGCTGGGCCCACCGGAGCTGCTGGAACCGGAACCTCCTCATCAATCTCAATATGAGGCTCCACCTCTGGAGTAGCTGCCTGGGGCTGAGCTCTACCCCTACCACGGCCTCTGATACGGCCTCGGCCCCTGCCCCTCACAGGAGCTGTCTGGGGCTCAGGCTGCTGGTCAGCGGACGAAGAAGTGCGTGTCCTTACCATCTGCGAAAGGACAGAATAGAAATTCAATCAGTAATTGAGGCACAAGTCGCACGACAAGAAAGAACAAATGAGAGACCTTTTCCTAACTCAATAGACTCGGAGGACAAGTACGGACGTCTCCGTACCTACCTCTCAAACTCTACTAAGCTTGTTCGTGAGTGGTGAGACCTATGTAACCTAGAGCTTTGATACCAACTTGTCACGACCCGGATTTTCCCCCAACATCGGGATCGTGATGGCGCCTACTCGTGGTAGCTAGGCAAGCCACTATATTCATACTATCCCGTTTTTAACACAATTGTAATTAAATAATTGCGGAATACTTTATCGAGATAGAAATAATTAAATACAAAGTAAAAATCATACTGACATCCTCTACCCAAGATGTGGAGTCACTAACTCACGAACTACTAAGAAACACTACACATAATAGTCTGAAAGAAATATAACAATCGTATGTCTCGAAACAATGAGACTACACTAATAATAAATATATAAGAAGAGATGTTGGGCCTGCGGACGCCTGCAAGCTACCTCAGTCTCGGGGGTATGAAAATCCTGCTACCGACCTACTGCTGCTACTGCTGCTCAAAACCTAGACCTGTGCAAAAATGCACAGAAGTGTAGTATTAGCAAAACCGACCCCATGTGCCGGTAAGTGCCCGGCCTATCCCGGCGAAGTAGTGACAAGCCTAGGACCAGACACTCACATAAACCTGTGCAATTCAATATATATATGTGTACCACAAAATAACAAGAAATAATCAAGTAATAACACTATAAGAAATATCTTAAAGAATTTAACAACTAACCACGAGTTAATAATTTCACAAAGAAAACAAAGTATAATGTAAACACGAATAATATCACTTCAAGAAATAACAAGCAATTGCACGGCATCACCCTTCGTGCTTTTACTCTCATCCTCACCAAATAAACAAATAAAGTACACGGCATCACCCTTCGTGCTTTTACTCTCATCCTCACCAAATAAACAAATAAAGTACACGGCATCACCCTTCGTGCTTTTACTCTCATCCTCACATCCATAGTACGGCATGATCCTTCGTACATGGTTCAATAACAGGGCACGGCATGATCCTTCGTGCATAATCAATAAATAAACATGGCACGT
>JASVEL010009465.1:0-69071 GCA_032618575.1 Nicotiana noctiflora | reverse complement strand
TACTTATTTTTCACAGATGCATGCATTAAATTCGACTCTAAGGAGGTCAGAATTTGAACTTTATGAATTCTAAGTTTTAGGATAGCAATATTAGATATTAGTAAATGAGTAGTAAATGAGTTTTATATTTAATTTAATAAATTTCTTAATATATGTCACTAGGCTTGACCGAACGCGTAGCTTACCTACAAGCGATATACATGATTAACTTTGGCTTTCCATGTATCACACCTAGTGGTGGGCAAATGAATAGAAAAAATAGTATCCACCCATATTATCCATTAAAAAATGGGTTGAATAATGAACTTTTTAAAAATGGGTCAACTATGAATAAGAATTATATTATTCATTTAGAAAATAAATTATCAATGGATAACTAATGTGTTTAACTTTTTTATTTGTAAATACTCAAATTGGGGGTTCCTCAGGCTTTGGAATACTACTAAGAATTCTCCCAAAAGTGATCATATTCAAAAATCATGGATAATATGAGTAACCATATTATCTGCCGATTAACCTATTTTCTATCTGGATTAAAGATGAGTTAGGTCGGATAATTTATCCAATTTTATATTACCTGTTTTGACCTGTTTATATTTGACCCGACCGCCCGTTTGCCACTCCATTCGCACCTACCAAAGTTTACTAGCATTACAAAAAATTAAATAATGACAATGGAGAAAAAAGGATAAAGTAGGAAAATAGTTTTGACTCCAAATTTTGGTGTTTGACATAGGTTGGTAGATGATACTATATACAAAGCGGATACTGAGAATGGCCCCTCCATAGCATCAAGTGACTTTTAATTAGCAATTCTTGCCGTTAAGAAGCCCTGATTTGATAAGAAATATGAAACGAAAAAGACAGGGGAAACAAACCTCTGTTGGCATGGGACCAAAAATATTAGGCAAGTTATATATTTGGCCAATCGGCTAAAAAAAATATATGTATAGCCATTTTTAAAATAATAGCTGAAATATATATATATTTTATATGTATTTATATTTATATACATTTTATATGTTATATACAAAAACTATGTAGACTTGTGATGCAATATGATTGAACGACATAATGTTTCAGGTTCAGAGGAAGATTCTAGACAGAAGTAACAAATTTTATATACTTTTTAAGATATCGAATGTAAATAGTTTTTAGTGCGGGTTAAAAGTGATAACACCCAAAAATAATTACATCCACTCGCTAATATAAAAAAATAATTACGGATAAAATATACATATTTTTGTTTATTATATATAAAATATACATATTTCTGATAATTATTTTTTAGAATGATTATACTATGTTGTTTTTCGAAAAATATATGCTCCAAGTTTCTGTTTGAGACAAAATGGAGAGAGGAATTGATAGTTATTGAATCCCTTAGAAAGAGGCTCAGACCTGCAGCTAATTCTGCCTCAATAAGGAGACAAAAACTATGTTGAAGTGAAAAAAGAAGGGGAAAAGAAAAGAATAAAAAGAAAAGAAAAGAAAAGAGGTCTTTGATCATAAAATATCTATTTGCATGAATTCCTTTGACACATGATTATGCCTTTCTTTGTTAGTACAGTATCTCTTTTAGGGTACTACTTATTTAATTATTAACAATTTGAAAGAAAGCTAATTAATTGCTTTTCTTTCAGTATGACTCGACAAAAAACAGAGAAACAAGAGTCGCCCCCTCAAATAAAGTTGTCCAATATTCAGTAAAAGTGGAATTACTTTTTGAATATTATTTAATTCTGATAATTCAATTCAATATTTGATCTTAATATTTAAAAGTTTCAATAATTGGATTCAGTTTTCAAATTTTTTAAATGAAATACTATTGAACAAAAGAAAAAACTAAATATATACTTATATAGTAATCTGGTTATGTATTTCTATTATTTTTATTATATTATCTCAGAGACTTAGTCGTAAACAAAAATATTAAATCTAAATTTAATAAAATCGATCAAAATCTACTGGTGTATGTCATACCTTCAAATTCTTATTGGTGAAATGACTTAACTTACCTCTTTTTTTAAAATTAAAAAAAAAAATCATTGCATTAGAGATCTACCAACACTTATATGTATATCAATTAGACTTATAATGGCACATATTTGTGTTGACACTTCTTGAACAATTAATTAATTAAATTAAAAAGGGCATATCAAAAGGAATTTTCATGACCCCACAGAAAGGCAAAATATATGGTGATTAGCAAACAAAGCCTGTCACATTTTGAGGTTAAAAGACCTTCTTATCTTCGTCCTAATCAACCTTTTTTTGTTGTTTGCCCAAATGTTGTCTCATGTCCATTGGATATTTGGGCAGCCACTGAAATACAAATATATATAGTATTTGTTAGTAGCAAAAAAGCTTGACACATTTTAGATGAGAGGCTTATCTTTTTCTTAATCAAAACTTTTCTTTATTAGTTGTCTTAGGTTTATTTAGAGGTGGACCCCATTTGCCCTCTTTTCAACCCATCACGTGTCGGGCTAACCTCATATTATCAAATCATGCGTGTCGATTGATTAAAGGCCTAATTTTCAGTTCTCCACCACTTAATACGTCATTGAAAACCACTAATCACCTCATTTTTTCTTCACTAATATCCAGGACTACGTTTCTTTTAAATGACAAATATACCCTTCACCCTGACATGGAATCCAGCCATAGCTTGAGAATATTTCACATCTTGTAACAATACCCCATTGGCTGTTCACATTATCAGATTAAATACACACTAAAATAAATATAAAATACTTTAGGGTTTAAATTCCGTATAATGTCATGTAAAACTTTCTTACAGTAAGATCACAAAAATGTAAACTACATATAACTTTCGCTACTAACGTGGATTCTTGAGTTAGAAAAAATAAAACAATACTCTTAATGGGCGTTTGGACATAAGAATTATGAAATTTCGATTTTTTCTTTTAAGTGAAAATGGTATCTGAAATTTAAAGTTGTATTTGGACATCAATATAATTTTGGGTTATTTTTGAAGTTTTTCCTGAGCCAGAGGTCTGTCAAAAACAGTCTCTCTGCCTTATCCGGGTAGGGGTAAGGTCTGCATATACACTACCCTCCCAAGACCCCACTTAGTGGGACTTTACTGGGTCATTATTATTGTTGTTGTTGTTGTTTTTGAAGTTTTGTGAGTGATTTGAGTGAAAATTTTGAAAAATAGCTTTTTTGGAGTTTTCAAAAATTTCCAAAATGCATCTTCAAGTGAGAATTGAAAATTTTACGAACAAACACTGTTCACAGAGAAAAGTGATTTTTTTTTTTAAAATAAAAGGAATTTTTTATGTCCAAACGGGCTCTTAAATTTATTATTTATTTTGTCAGTATATATAACACAAATCATTTTAAATTTGGGTTGATAAAATATAGAAGAGGATAAGTTAGAAATTTTATTGGTTAATATAATTATATAATTAGTAGTGTAAAAAGAATTGTTTTTCTGTATAAAACTTACATCCGTCCTCGTATATGTAACCATATAAAAGGAAGAAGAGAGAGGGGTATAGAGCGAACTCTTAATTAAGCTAACAAATATCCAGCCGTATACCATATAAAAGAAGATGGGGGGAGAGGGGACTATCCAAATCTTAAATTAAACAATCCAATTTCCAGCTGATTCTCTGTATTTTTGTACCACAAACAAACTACACACCATTTCTCTCTGCTAAATATGAAAGCAGAATTTTCGTACGATTCATCAAGTTTGTACTCTTCTTCTTCTTCTTCTTGTTATTAGGAGTATTATTATATTATTTATTATAATTCAGCAACTGGCTTTGATCAAAATAGAATAAAAGGAAATTGATCTTTTTATTCTAATTAAGTTAATGGAGAGTACAGATTCATCAAGCGGCTCTCATCAGCAACCTCAGCTTCCACCTGGCTTCCGTTTTCACCCTACAGATGAAGAACTCGTCGTTCATTACCTAAAGAAGAAAGCTGCTTCTGTTCCTCTTCCCGTTGCTATTATTGCTGAAGTTGATCTTTACAAATTTGATCCCTGGGAACTCCCTGGTATATATGTATTTATTTAACTCCTGTTCGTTTATGGAAAATTTTGATATTTGGAGCTTTGATTTTAATTTTGATTGTAGCTAAGGCGACGTTTGGAGAACAAGAATGGTATTTTTTCAGTCCAAGGGATAGGAAGTATCCAAATGGGGCGAGGCCAAACAGAGCGGCAACTTCTGGTTACTGGAAAGCTACCGGAACAGATAAGCCGGTGCTTACCGCCGGTGGAACTCAAAAAGTGGGTGTTAAAAAAGCACTGGTTTTCTATGGAGGTAAACCTCCTAAAGGTGTGAAAACCAATTGGATCATGCATGAATATAGACTTGCTGATAATAAACCAAATAATAAGCCCCCTGGTTGTGACGTTGCCAATAAAAAATCCTTAAGGGTAAGTATATAAGTATCTTTTATATTTTTTCATATTTAATTTAAAGCTATTTTGTCTGAATTGTGGAAAGTATTTGTCTCTGACTCCACTTGCAAATATTGATGTCAGTATCTGCAAGTTGAACTTTGGCTATCAATATTTGCAAATAGCTACTAAACTTTGGCCATCAATATTTGCAATAACTGAATTTTAGTACTTGAAAATATAGCTGGGTGAAACATTGAAAAACCTATTTAATTTGAAGAATATTTCACGTGGAACAAGATTTTTACTAATAATACTTGTAAGTTGTAACGTGTTTTTTTCTAAGTAAAATTCATATCCAAATACAAATATTTCGAGTACTTTTATTCAAATTCTATTTTGTTTTTAGCAGATGAAATCAAAGTATTCCTTTTTGTTATGATAAAAAAGATTAGAGTGAATCTATTGGTGGTAAGGATGTACCTAATAGCCACCTCACACATGGCGGATTCTTACGAACAAAAAAGAAAAAGTTTAAAGAGAATTGACTTTTATTGAAAGTATATAGTAGTAGTATTTGATTGGGATTGACACATGAAAGCTTGATTTTTTTAATTTTTTTTTATTGTGTGTGTGCAGCTAGATGATTGGGTTTTATGTAGGATTTACAAGAAGAACAATACTCAGAGGCCAATAGAACACGAGAGGGACGATTTAAATGATATAATGGGATCATCAATTCCAGCAACATGTATACCAAATAACTCAATGTCAATATTTGGTCAACAAAAACCTAATTCCAACTATACTACATTGCTCGAAACTCATGACCAAAATATATATGATCAAGGTATGCAATTTTCTTCAAAGTCATCAACACAATTTCCAGTTAATGTACTCAGTACAAGCTCAAGTGTCCTCCCTTCAAAACGGTCGCTAAATGGTTTATATTGGAACGAAGAAGCAGCAGCTAATGATAATTCTCAATCTACAAAAAGGTTTTTAGCCGAGAATATTAATAATATGGACGATGGTTTAAGCATGAATGTGAGAACAGATCATGAACAGAATGGTTCTATTGCAAGTCTTTTGAGTCAACTTCCTCAAACTCCGTCACTTCAACAACAACAACAACAACAACAAATTCTTCAAGGGTCTCTTAGCGATGGAGTTTTTCGACAACCTTATTCGGGGATGAACTGGTATTCTTAATTAGACATCAAAAAAAAATTAATGTGAATCATATTACTTATACAATATTACATACAGGATCCGCTAACTAATTATTGTCACAGAATTTTCGAAGAATACAAACGAGGGTGTTAATTAGATTAGTGGGATTGCTGGATTATTTGGGTATTGAGTTTTTTTGTTGGTAGCTAAGAAATTAAAAAGACAGAATTTTTAGATGATTTACAGTTTACTTTGGGGAGCGATTGAGTCTGTGTAAGCAAAATTAAAAGCTTAGGTGAGACCATGTATATTTTTGCTTTAACTGTCTGTCTTTATAGTATATATAATATACATTAAAAACCCATACACCTCCAAGGTTTGACTGTGAATATATAGCTAGAGATGCATAGAAACAAATCTTGTAATCTTCCTGTAGAGAATTACAACATATATGTATTTGATATTATATTGGAAAAAATATATATTCTGCACATAATATTCCATGTAGTTGTGCTTTGTCTATCACCTCCATATATCATGAGCTTTTTATTGTTCTGCATTTGTTTTTTTTGCTTTGTTTATTTTTACCTCTAAACTAACTATTAGAACGAAAAGCTTACCCGCCGGTAACAAAATTACTTTTCTTGCAGTAACTTTTTTAAGATTCCCAAAACCCTAAATGGTAAAGCTCGACTGGATTTGTATATATATTGTTAGTTAGCTCAGTGGGAGATAATATTTGGTAGGGCTGTAATTATGTGATAGTAATAAGGTAGGTTGTTAATATTGATAAAGAATTGGTTTTTCATTTTCCAAAAACATAGAGTAGCATTAAGCAGTGAAATTTGTTATCTTAGAAGAAAAGAAATCCTGTTAAGGGAAAAGATAAGAATTAGTTGTTGTGAAAAGCTGTGTAGTAAATAGTGACATATATATTCTAGAGGGATCATACATACATGATACAACTAGAACATTGCATACATGACATGATACATACCCGAGTGAAGCCACCTAAGGGTAGTCAATTGTCCCTCCTTCCTCAAAATATTACAAAAAATCGTTGTGTATATATAAGTAAAATATTGATTTTAGATGTATAAAATTTATATTAAACACCCTTTATCGAAATTTTCTTTTTACTTTTTTCAAGTTTGAACAATTTTAAAATTATTTCTAGCTTCGCCACTGATGGGAGGAATCAAACGGCTAGATAATCTCATTGACTGCGGACCATTATTATGTTGGGTATAATTTAAGTACTCTTTTATTAATCAGTTTTGCTTTCTAATGCATACACTTCAGAAAGAAATTTACATAAGAGAAAAGAAAATAATACCCAAAAGAAAAACGCATTAATTACATTTTCCATTAAATTTGCAAGATTTTCTTTTTTACGGTGGTATTAGATTTAACTTGTACACCAAGTACTTGTCCAACAAGATGTCAAGTGCGTTCATGTCTCTATTGGAATTTGAACCTTTATTTTTTAATACTTCCTCCGGTTCAAAATAAGTAATTTTTTGAATGTTTTCACACATATTAAGAAAGTCATCTTTTAATATTAGTTTGCAATAGAATTGACCATTTTAATCTTATTATCTCACATAAACACTCTTAACACATATTCAAATACTGTCAATATATGAAAAATATCATTAAATCATTCTTGAAATCTGAAAAAAATCATTTATTTTGGTCCATAAAAAAAGATCAAAAAATCACTTATTTTGGACAGGAGGAAGTAAGATTTATACCCACTTTAATGACTTACACTTCTAGGTCGTCTCGTTCTTCGAACGTTTGACATGATATAGTAAAAATTAGGAGCTTTGCTTTTGTATTTAGGAGAAAATTAATTAATTGAGAAAATAAAATTAGAAGCGCTCATGGTCTGTGGCGGAGGCAGAATTCTTGAAAGGTGTTCAAAAAACAAAATTGTAGCTAGTGGGAATTGAACTCATGACCTTTATGTAAATTTTGAACACTATTGACCACTAAACTACACTTTTGGATAGTATTAAGAGTGTTCAAAACTTAATATATAGAGGTAAAAAATAAATTTTACCTTATATATACAGTGTAATTTTTCGGCGAAGGTGTTCGGATGAACACCCTTGCGCCTAAACCCGCCACTGCTCATACCAATTAGAATAGGAAATTCCATCATATATTTGTCTCGATATACTATCGGCGACATATATATTTTTCTTTTATCTCCGCTAGAATTTGAACCTTTATTTTCAAAGGTTTTTACTCACATTAGTGACTTACACTGCTAGGCCGTCACGCTTTTCGAGCTTTTGACATGATATACAAATTAAGGAGATTTGCTTTTGGATTTAATTAGAAGAAAATTAAATTAGAAGCACTCATGGCAATTAGATTAGGAAATTCCACCATATTTTGTCTCGATATACTTGGGACGTCATACTTTTTTCTTGATTATATCTACCTTCATTTTCTTGGATTAGACATGGGCAAAAGTATATTCCAATAGCCATAGGTCCTCATATATTGACAACAAGATGCTACCTCACAGTTACCTTTCTTTCTTTGCTGACTATGGACCATCTCGTTATCATCAAAGTGGAATCATTATCTCCAAACCATAATCTTTTCTTTTTCATTTTTTTTAATTATCGTTTAATTAATTGCATTTCCTTTCAAGGGAAACATAACAAAACTACTTTAAAAAGATTTCATTTCACTACTACTAATTTTAGCAACAAATAATGCGGAGGATCCAAATGCATGTATTTAGAATCATGGCTACACATCATCTACGAAATCGATAGTGATGCTTATTGCATACAAGTGTGAACATACGTATATTTTTATTTATCTTTTTACATGACGTAAGTTTAACGAAATACCTAATTTTTATCTTTCTTTTCAACAGAAATTTGACTTTCAAGTATTTCCACATTCCAAAAATACGTTGTAGCATACGTATGAATAGGTATTGTCAAGTTATACCAAAATAAAGTATTATACATCCTTACTTGCTCCATTAAAATACTCCATCTACCTCTTTTTCAAAACCATTCATAACAACGACTTAGAGGCTAACATAATAACAAATCTTATCTCTAGGGTAAAAAATGGAAGTTCATGAACTAAATTTCTTTTATCAGCAAAAACAAAAAAGGAATTTAAAAAATGGTTTTTGAAGCTTATTTGCTGGAAAGGGATGGTCAGTATGAATTGGGGTACCCGTTTGAATTTATGTCTTCAATTAATATGTTGAATTTTTGTTGAGTCACAGTTTAGTAGAGAATACCATAAGTGTTAGGTGTTTGCCATAATTTTCTTATCATATTTGATTTTCCTATATCTTGAAGGAAAAGGGCAATATAATTACCTTAACTGAGTTTTCCTTTTTTAAAAGAAAATTATAAATCTCCAATATTTGGTTAGTCCTTTTTCTTGTAGGAAAAGGTTTAGACTTCTATAAATTGAGGATCCTTCCTTCACATTTAGTAGCATCCACAATGTAGCCATAAGGGCTTGAGAGTAGTATTTAGGAGGAGAATTTTACGGGACAAGTGTTAGTTTGTAACTTGTGTTTACCTCTTCGTGAGGTTGTTCTCTCAATATTTTGTACTCTTTTCTATTATAGTGGATTGCTCATCTCCATTGTGGACATAGGTCAGTTGACTGAACCACGTTAAATGTTTGTGCCTTTTTTAGTAGATTTCTCTCTATTGTATAATTTATCGTCGTTAAAGATTTGTTTTGCCAGATTCTGCATGACATCTAATTTTTTTCGGTCCTAACGATAATAAGATGGCCCACTTGAAATGATAATACATTGTTATCTTTCTCAACCGATTTTTAGTGATTTTGAGTGAATGCACTATCTTGATAGATATATATATGGCATATACTTCCAAAAAAGGAGGTCTATAACAATTTATAATTACTAAGCTTATGACCAAAGACTAAGCAAATCATAATTGCGAGAAAACTGATTGATTGGACCCCTAAAACAGTTATTGTATACCCCTGGCATTGTAATAAATGGCACTCCCTTTGACAACAAAAGAAATGGTTGTATTCATAAGCATGAGGTCAAGTGGTCAACACATATAATTTTCAGTTTAAATTCGAATATTGACTGGTTTCTTGTTTCCTGGAATTTAGCTTATTCGGTCTTGTATGGGTCATAATCCGATTCTGCAATAATCGACAAGACTAATTATTTTTTTTGGCTAACGCAAGCGTAATAAGTGCCACGATCACTTTCAATTAAGGGTGCTTTCCGTATCCGTCTAAAATGGTTATAGAGGTCACGAATCATCTGATATGTCTGAAATAACCACCTAACATGGGTCCAACCCTAAAAGGTCAACTCATACACCAACATCTATAAATACCAAGGGAGGAGCCAGTAAAGGGGGTTCCACTCTCTCCCCACGGGGACTCTAGAAATACAGAGTAAAATACAGAGTGAGAACCCAAGAGAAAAGGCAGAAAGAGGGTAGATCGAATTGCACATGATTGTAAAGTTCTGAACCTCTTCATGGGGAGGCTGACTACTCTATTATCATGAATAAAGATCACCGATATTTTCTGTTGCGAATATGAATATTTCCATTATCTTTTCCTTTGTTAGATTTTTGATGTGTTACGACTTGCTATTAATGGCCCTCCATATATATCGGTTGTTTTGGATTCATAAATGATTAGTAACATTTTGAGTCAAACAATTTGGCGCCGTCTATGGGGATTTCCTAACAAGATCGCGTAGCTCTTCCTGAAATCAGAAACAAACGAAAAAGATCGGGAAAAGAGAAAATAACCCTGTCACACCTCCTTTTTACCGCACAAAAGGTAAATGTAAATGTGTCACTGTTTAATACTACACCCCGAGGAGGAATGTAATAATAATCAGTGAAGGAGTTTTTCCACTTAAGGGATAGTCGGAACGGGATCAATTCATTTAATTATTCAGAGTCGCCACTTGGGAAAATAATGGTGTCCCAAGTCACCGGTTTAATCCCGAACCGAGGAAATTTATGACTATGTAATACAGTCTGCGAAACTAGAAACCTGGATAAGGAATTCTGTTAACCCGGGAGAAGGTGTTAGGCACTCCCGGATTCCGTGGTTCTAGCACGGTCGCTCAACTGAAATTTTTTGCTTTTATCTGATTTCTTTATATATTTTAATCATGTGCTATTAATGTTCCGCTTTTCAATTTTAGGAGAATTGCGACGTCACGAAAACACATTTCGAGTCACACCGCAACCAGTACGCCTGTGACTTTTATGTATTTCGGTTTCGCCGGGAGTATGATTTGGGTCACATAAATGCGCACCCGTATTTAGGAAAATAATTTTATTTACAAGTCGTGCTTAAAGAGTCTATCGTCTTTATTAACTTCGGAAAAGACCGTGAAATTTACTAAATGATCCTTTCAAGTCTAAGTATTTTATAACAATTTATTTGAGGGCCCCGCGATTGTGTATTGAGTGCGGCGAGGCTCATCTCACTTTTATTAAAGGCCGATCTTAGGGTGAACTATATTGTCTACTTTTGTTCTTGTCCCTAATATTAATTTAATACATAATCCTACATATATTATAGTGAATAAATTTGCGATAAGGAGGCTCTTTTAACATTTTTTTTAGCTCTAATTTAAGAATAGTGTATATAGCAGCCACATGCGCAACTGAGCCCAATACCAAGAAGACAAAATCCGGGCTTGAAGCCCACGCGCCAGCCCTTTCTATCATATGCCTTTCTGGGCAAAGATTTCACAAATGCATATTGAATTATACTACTCTAATCAATTTCAATCAATAACTAGAGAAAATTTGCTATAGTGTACAAAAATCACAATCTGAAGCCAAAGTTTAAAGATGAGCATTTACATTACTTACTCAAATACAAACTAAACTTTAATAGCTTTCGAACCGTTAAATCCATATATACGGATCTGTACTAATTGTTGATTCCACTATAAATACCTATTTTAATTTCGAGAGACGAATTAACTAGTTGATTCTCACTAGTGATCTATCCCATACACGAACATGCTTTTGTTTCTTATTTTTGATTACAATTAAACACCACTCAACTCACATGGCTGCTTGGCATTGAAATGCTGAAATTTTGAACTCCCTTTAAAAATACTGAACGTTAAACTACACTGTTGTATTCAAATACCCATATATGAACACAAATTCAACTCATGTCCATGTGTTAAGAAAGACTCTCAAACATTCTAGTCATACCATTAACAATTAAATTATACATTCATCCAAATCCCTACCAACCACTACAATTACTGATACTACAAATTTAATCTAAAGCTGAATATATCGAGACTTGCAAACTCCAGCTTTATTTCATTCAATAGAGTTTACATTGGCAAGGATGTGTACCTGGAATTTCAACAGCAAATTGCAGGGTCAGAAGGATCAACAAACAGTTTGATAACCAACAACAACAGCACACAGAAGCAGTGAGCAAGGATTGATATAGAGCCCAAGAGCCAGATTTAATGAACAGAAGACCCAACAGTAACTTTTAAAACCCAGCAGTTCATGAATTGTTCAATAACTCGAAATCAAATCAACAAGTTGATCCAAATATTATTCATAACCCTCCAGACATGGATTCACATTCATAACCATGCGATTACCAATCTTTAACTACCAAGTATTCAACCAAAACAAAACCTGCAATGAACTAGAATGACTTATGAAATTTAAACTCTCACTGTCTCCTATCCAGCTTATGAGACTCTCCAATTATCCCTCTCTTTTCAAGAGTATGTTTCTATTTTTCAATGTAACTATCTCTCTGTTCTATCTGTTTTTCAGAACCCTCTTCAAGGTCTCCCCCTCTCTGTATCAGTCAATATCCCTTAAACTCACCAGCTCCTCAATCATCTCTCTCTGCCTATTGTCTATCTCTGTTTTCAAATCTTCCAGCCCCGTTTTTTTTATTTGAACTCTTCTCTTATCTCCCTTTCTCCTGTGAGTATATTTCCTTTTTATAGACAAAAATCAGAACCAGCCACTCTTTCAACTTGTCAAAAAACACTCCCTATTGCCTTGCACATGCTCATTTCAGCCTTTCAATCCCCTCCCCATGTGAATTCTCATTTTCCAGCTCTCAAATGCACTCAAAACATTAAATAACTAATTTTTTTTCTCTGACATTCTCTGCCCAGTGCACTAACTTAGTGTCTAATACCATTTGTTAATTAAAATGTGTACTGGCAGCTATGAATTTTGACAATCACATGGCTTCCCATTTAAATCACAAACTTTTAAATTCAGTAATTAAGGGATGCCAACTATGACTAATGGATTCATGAAATTTAAACTGACCAAATGATCTCGTGTTATCAGTGACTACATAACGATTTAATCTAACAGACTAAGTAAAGTATAATTTGAGATGCACTGGCTTTCGGCAAACAGACTTAACTCAAAATTAAAGCAGAGAAAAAAAAGAATGAAGAAAAATGAAGAAGAAGTAATGAAATTGAAATAAACTAACATATAACAATGAGAGAAAGAGAACTTCGAACAAATACTCGGAAAATCATGGCGGCCCAAAATACGAACTGACTTTCACCTCTCTTTTATTTTTGGATTTGAAACGGAATTTAACCGTGTGTTTCCAATCGTGAGAACACGAGACCAAATTCCAATTCAAACCAAACATGCTCTTCATGCCTTAAACGTTTGAAGTAAAATACGGGCCTTTTTGTGTTTTAGCAATTGACGAGTTGGGGTAGTGTTTGGATCGAAATAGAGGTGGTGGTGGTCTGAGAGAAGCCTAGTGGTGGTGGGATATGGGTTTGGAGTCAAACAAAGGCGGCTAGGGTTCTGCTCGATTCTTTAAATGGAGATTCGATACGATTGGTGGGGAATCGAAACTAGCTGTTATGGGGTTTGGAATGGGGAAGTTATGGGGGTTCTGCGGTGTAAAGATTGGGTTGTTTGGACCACCGGAATCGCCGTGAGGCGATTTCCGGTGGTGGTGGAGGCGGCGGCGATTAACGATTTGTGTCTCTAGGGTTGGAGATGGACGACGAGGCGGGGTGTTCTGAAGGGGGGATGGGATTTTGGGGGATTGATATATTAAAAAGATTGTATTAATCAGGACCATTGGATATTAGAAACCAACAGTCTGGATTAGATCAATTAGAACCAAACGTAGTCATTTAGGGTGATACGGGCGGGGCTCGGGTATGGTAATGGATCGGGTAATGAGGGAGATTGGAGACCGTCTGATCAACGAAGATCAACGGCTGGGATGGAGACGTCTTAAACGGCGTCGTTTGGCTGTGTTGGAGACGGACTGGGCTGCTGGGACGTTTTGGGCCTGGTGTTTTGGACTGGATTTGGCCCATTCTAATTTCCCTATCTCTTTATTTCCTAAAACTAGACTCTATATTATATTTTATATATATATGTATATATATATATATATATATATATATATATATATATATATATATATATATATATATATATATATATATATATATATATATATATATATATATATATATATATATACATATATATATATATAAACAAAATTAATTTTTACTAACAGTTAACATACATAATTAAATACCAAATCACACAATTGTACATTAAATGACACAAAGAAAAACAAAATACATATTTTTTGTAATTTTCTTTCTTTAAAAAATTAAACACGATTCAGTTAATTCCTAAGCGCACAATTGAACTCCGAAATGCGCGCGCGACATATGTTTTTGTATTTTTTATTAATTTTAAACAAATAAACACGCACAGATAAATACAAACAATAAATAAAAAATAACACAAAATCCACAAAAATCACACACAACACAAAACTATTTTATTTTGAATTTTTGGGAGTAATTCTAATGTAGGGCAAAAATCACGTGCTCACAGCTGCCCCTCTTTGCGCGGAAACATGAAGAGTTTTCGTGCAAAGATAGTGAGCAAATACGAGCGATTTTTTTCCCGTTTGAGCACTCCGTGTGAAGCATTTTTTAAAAAGATCTTGACCGAGCCTTTACTTCAGGAGGCCTCCTACATATCCTGGGCTAAACAGGAATCAGGTCAATGTAGTTCGGGAAGTTTTGGTAGCTGGGACTGTCACACCCCTTTTTTAATACCAAAACAAACCTTTCTACTAAACCCTCTTAAATAAATAAAAAGATTTTAGTAAAAAAAAAGCTTGAAAAGGGTTTTTCAATTTTGAAAGTGACAAAAAAAGTGTGTTTAAAAGGAATTAACTCAGAGTCGCCACCTGACATTGATTTCGGTGTGTCAGGCCACCGTTTTTAAATAATTTTCCTTTAAAACACTTTAGACTTCAAAACTAAGTCTGCACCGGAGATTCGGGTAAGGGGGTTCATTTGACTCGGGGAGAAGGTGTTAGGCATTCCCCAAGTCCCGTGAAGGTCACGGTTGCGTACTCGATCAAGTTGGCTTTCAAAACATTCAAATTGAGGTAAAACACACAAAAGCAAAATAAACACACATGAGGCTCGAGGTCGTCCCCACCTAATAAAGGAAAATGAAAAGTAAAAGAAAGGAAAATTCTAAGCTAACCTATACTAGACTTTTACCATGCTTGTGAAGGCCTTCGAAATATTTACATAGTTCTTCGGGGCATACCCCAGATAATAATATATACAAACTCTTCGGGGCATTCCCCGGATGATGAACTAAAGGAAACGACCTCTCGCCTCAAAATAACAAATATCTTAAAGATTGCCTACCCTTGTGTTGCCGGCCTAAAGCATGTTACTATCGAAGAAGTAATCAAAATAAGAATAAAGGAACAATATAATTTACATTACACCTAAATTTCTTTCAATTTTACCCAACACCCCAACTATTGAAAAAAATCCCAAACAAGCCTTCAAGTTTTAACCTCATATTTAATTTAAGATTCGATACTCTTTCAGTTATATCAAAATGTGTTAATCAGCTAATTTCATTGAAAAATAAAAAATATCACACATAGCCATGAGAATATATGCATACGCCATTCAAACACTTAGATCACAAACACAATGAGGAAGAGTATTAAAGAGTAAGAATGAACCTGGCATGAACTTTCAATTAGCCTCTAACTCATGTGCAAAATTTTCAAAAAAGGGCGTTCCCAAAGCTGTGCTTCAACAGCAGACCACAGACATCAAACAATAATACCAACGGTCAAAAACCAGTTTCAAATCCACTCCAGCTCTCACGTCTCGTGCTGACGACAAATTGACGACCAAACGAAACAGAATTCAAAAGAAAGTCACCGGACATCCATCAAAGCCATGAGTGAACTCATTAGTAGCTTATTAAGCCTCTCAACTGGACGATTAGGCTCGTTGAATTACAGAACTTTAAAACTACACAAATTGAATTTAGGATCGAACATAAGACATCAGAGAAGGTTGCCAAGCTCAATTCCGGTTTAAATGTAACACGAACAAACAAGATACATCCATGGAAAACCACAAGCAATCGTAGTGACGGCCTCACACTTTGTTAACAATCACAAAACAACTTCCAACATCACTTGTAAAATCCAAAAATAGCTAATGAGGTGATCTTTCAATTAATATCGAGCCAAATCGAATGAATCGGAAACAGAGGATTTCAAATAGAATCGCCAAGGAGAAGCAGGGAACCTCGACCGAAACTTACGACGAATTCGAAACCAAGCTCGCTGAATGTGATGGAGTTGGTGGATGGTGATGAGATGAAGAAGAATGGGTGTTGTTTGGTGTTGCGGCTGAAGCTTCTTGGAGAGGTACGAAAATGGTTGTCGCTTGGTTGCTGTTGGTTCGTTTTGTGGCGAGATTGGTGACGTGAGAGGAATATGGGCGGCAGGCTGAAGGTGCCTCTGGCGGCGGCTATGGCGTTGGGATGGTTGGACGACCGGCGGCGGCTAGTTTCTCTGTTCAGGGCTGGCCGCTGGCTGAAGATGTCTCTGGCGGAGATGGTCGCTGGTGTCGGAGAAAGTGACGGCTGGGCGTGGAGGAAACGGAAGTGGGAGCTGGGAGCTCCCGGCGGCGGCTTCTCAGGTGGGGGGCGGCTGGGTAGTCTCTTTTTGCTAGGGTTCTGCTGGGAGATTGGCGGCTGGGGTCTTGGTGGCTGTAGCTTGGAGATGGAGAGGCTAGCGGCATCCCTTCTTCTTCAGTTAGCTTTCTAGGGTTTTTTCATTTGTTATGTTGTTATGTCTTTTTCTAGAAGAATCATCAACAGTGGGGCGGCTGGGGTTTGTCTCTTGTTATGTGTTATTTTTTTTTTGTTCGCTGGTTTATTGAAGATGAGAAGATTAAGGTTGTTTCTTAGGTGTGGGGATTAAATCTAGGCCATAGGATCTAAGGTGATGGATGGTTCAGATTTAAAAGAGAATTGGGGCGGGTCAATGGGTTTGGACTGAATTGAAAATGGGTTAGGAATGTTGGGTAAGGTGTTTGGGCCTCAGATTTGGGTCTTAACATTGGGTTAAAAACAAATACCCAAGCCTTAATTAAATTACTTTTAAAATAAGATAAATATATTACGTAATGCAAAAATTAATTTAATTAATTAAACTAAATTATATATATATATAATATGAAACTATTTTTTTGTATTTTTTTAATTTTATGATAAAAATAATATAAAAGAGTTAAAATTAGTGTAAATAGCTATATAAGACCTAAATTAAATATTCTACGCTAAAACGGGTAAAATTTCGGGGATGGTCAAAAATTACGTGTCTACAATAAGAATCTATTTCGTGTTAAAAATAATATATTTTTAATAGAACGACTAGACATGATTTTTGACCTGACCCTTATTTAAAAGACCAACTAGAAGAAAAGAGAATGTGACCGAGCTCTGGTATCCGAGCTGCCTACATATCCTCGGCTATAGAGGAATCAGGCCACGTGTAGTTCAGGAAGTGAATGAGATGATGGAGTTTACCGAGGTGGAGAGTCGAGTCGAGTGCCGTCGAGGTTCCAGCCCGCGGTCCTGTTGTTACATCAAAATTAGAAAATGAAAAAGACTAACTAAACCTGATAACTATGAGTTACAAGATTCCTATCTCTAAGTCTTCTGAAGCTTGATCTTGATTCTTGAATGGTTCTTCATGCAGACTTCAGATCTGAACCTTGATGCTCGCTAGATGCAGGTGTTAGTTCCTTTTCTTCTGCTTTTCGGATCAAAGCCGGACATACAATGCTTATGGCTTTACTCATGTATTGAGTGATCCACCTCTTGTCTCGGCCTCTGCATTTTTGGACTCACCTCCCTTTTCTCTTTTTTTTTTGTTTCTTTTTCTTTTTCTTATTCTGGATTGAAATCACTTATGTTGATCACCTCGGATTATTGAATCGCATTCTTGCCGCAAGCTTCTGCTACTTCAGCATGAACTGATTTCTGAAGATAATTTCCCTCGTTGTCCAGGTGGGCGCCTGACATTACAGCAAAACAGACAAAACAAAAGAAATTTTTTTCTGCCCCAGTTTGGGACTGGGGCATGAATGTAAGTGTTAACTGGACTATGCTACCTACAGAACTCTCAGAGTTTGAAAAATTAAGTCCCATTATCCAGGAGGGTCCTGAAAATTGTAAAACTAAATCCCATTATCCAGGAGGGTCCTGAAAACTTAAAATTAAATCCCATTATCCAGGAGGGTCCCGAAAACTTAAAATTAAATCCCATTATCCAGGAGGGTCCTGAAAACTTAAAATTAAATCCCATTATCCAAGAGGGTCCTGAACACTTAAAATTAAATCTCATTATCCAGGAGGGTCCTGAAAACTAAAAATTAAAATCCCATTATCCAGGAGGGTCCTGAAAACTAAAAATTAAAATCCCATTATCCAGGAGGGTCCTGAAAACTTAAAATTAAAATCCCATTATCCAGGAGGGTCCTGAAAACTTAAAATTAAATCCCATTATCCAGGAGGGTCCTGAAAACTTAAAATTAAAATCCCATTATCCAGGAGGGTCCTGAAAACTTAAAACTAAATCCCATTATCCAGGAGGGTCCTGAAAACTTAAAATTAAAATCCCATTATCCAGGAGGGTCCTGAAAACTAAAAATTAAAATCCCATTATCCAGGAGGGTCCTGAAAACTTAAAATTAAAATCCCATTATCCAGGAGGGTCCTGAAAACTAAAAATTAAAATCCCATTATCCAGGAGGGTCCTGAAAACTTAAATTAAAATCCCATTATCCAGGAGGGTCCTGAAAACTAAAAATTAAAATCTCATTATCCAGGAGGGTCCTGAAAACTTAAAATTAAATCCCATTATCCAGGAGGGTCCTGAAAACTTATAATTAAATCCCATTATCCAGGAGGGTCCTGAAAACTTAAAACTAAATCCCATTATCCATGAGGGTCCTGAAAACTTAAAATTAAATCCCATTATCTAGGAGGGTCCTGAAAACTTAAAATTAAATCCCATTATCCAGGAGGGTCCTGAAAATTCTAAAATTAAATCCCTGAGCCACGCTCACATCTTGGAGGATTCTGAATATAATTTTGCTCCCTGAACCATGCTTTTCCCATAAGAGGTCCATGTGGACTTAAAAATTTCTTGCCCCTGCTTCAGACAAATAAAATCTTGTTAGTTTGAAAATGTGGTGGTTAGTTTGTGGCATCACTGCTGAGTGACTGCTTCTGCCATTGCCATGCTTCATTCCGATTAGCTGCTTCGAGCTAGCAAGGAGTTGTTTGACCTTTTGATTGGCATTAGACCACAAATCCTCTTACTTGAATCTCTCACATTCACTTGTTGCATTGTGTTTTTATTTTGAGAGTGGTTGAGCCTTTATATTTTCTCAAAATTCAAGATCCACTCAACTGCTTGAACCTCAATTATCACCATACTTCAAAATCATGTCAATTGTGATGTGCATGGCCAAACTTGGCTTTGTGCTATTGGAAAGCTGGTGGCAAATTTTAAAGTCATTTCTCACTTATTCGGACCAAACAGACTCATGAAGGGACTCAAACAAAACGAGAGGAACGAAATAAGGGACAAGGGAAAGAGATGATACTTAACAAGAAAATTACTAAGTAGGAACTTATCAGATGTGGATACCAACTCTAATGAACATGACATTCACCTTTGGACTAAGTGCCTAATCTCTCAAACAAGTCTAGTATTAGACTCTTGTTGTACCTCTTCGCTGTGAAACTGGGCTTCAGCGCTTCAATTGTCCCATTTGATCCACAATCCTCAGTCGACTTGTAGTGCCCTGAAGGGTTTTCACCATCAAGCCTCTCTCATTTTGCTTTTTTTTTTTCCAACTCACCATCGCTTTACGGTGCCCATGAGGGTTTTCACCGATAAGACTCTCTCATTTTATCATTTTCTCTCATCGTTCTGAGAACGAAGGTATTACCCATAATGCAGGGAGATCATACTTTCACCAACACTTGATATGGCATCCTCAATGATTGGTCGGAAGGTCTTTCTTTAGACCGTAATGTAGGCTTTTGGACAGGGGTTAGAAAGAAAGGGTAGCATGAAGGCTCAAAATAATTCAAGATGAAAGGGTTCAAAATTAAAACTTTTGGAATCAGTTTTTTTTGGCAAAATTAAAACTTGCGCCCCAGTTTCATGAAGTTTGGGGAATTTTTTTTGGATTTTGTTTTTCTTTTGATAGGATTTCTTAGAAAATCTGCCCCGGTATTGATTTCGGGGGATTATGAAATATTTTATTTAGTATGACCGAACCATAAGGCTGCCTACGTATCTTGTGGTGACAAGAATCAGGTCGAACGTAGTTCAAAAGACTTCTTTTTGTTACTTTTTCTTTCTCTTTTTTTTTTCATTTTTTTTTTGTCTTTTTTTTTCTTTTTCTCATTTCCTTCTTTTTTTCTTCTTTTTTTCTTTTTTTTATTTTATTTTTTTATTTTCTAGGTCCTGACTCTATTTCTGATTCCAAAAGAGGGGTATGAAACAAAAAATTAGGGCTCAAAATGGGTAGCAAAGGATAAAAGTGTTTGGGTAGCAGAATAAAAAGCCTTCGTCATACCAAACTTTGAGAATGCCAAGTACAAGTGTGCAATTGAAGATAAACAAAGAAATCATGCACAATATTTACTGATGGCATCATCACAAACAGAAAGTGTCGACAGACAATACCTTTGTTCCAATGGGTGATCCTTGCCAATTCAAAACAAACTTGATTCATCCTTACCTTGCTGTGGAAGAATGTATTTCAGCACTGACTGATTTACCTCAAACTGCTTGAGAAACATTTCCTTGTTGTATGCTCTTATCAACCTCTTGATTTCCAGACTTACTGCCTCAGTTTCACTCAATTCAAACTTTAGTTTATCTCAAAATGCGTGAATCTTTACTTGTTTCCTCAAATACCTCTTTTGTCATATTAAAAAATGTGCCATTGCTTCATGATCAGACTAGCTTTCAAAATCAGGCTGAGAATTATGCGTGCATGTCATGTCATTTGAGTTAGGACGAAGAGAACTATGAGAGAAAAAGTAACCTAAACAAAAATTGACCAAAACTAACAGAAAACATGATATTGCATTAGACAGATGGTGAAAAGGGTTTGAAGAAAATAAGCAAAACAGACATGGGTTGCAACCCGGAATAATCCTAAAGAACATTAGACGAGTTACTACAACTAAACAAACTAGACAAAATGAGAAGAAGAAGAGTTTGAGCCACGAGATAATGTCTGGATTACAACCTTGAGATAACCCGGACAAGCAGAAATGACAATAAAATAAACCACCAAAACTCCTCCCGGCCAACCAAGAAAGGAGTGTCTTTCCAATCACCAAGCTCGACATTTTAGCCGCTGGGTTGCACATAAAAATTACCGGGACCTTCAACAATTTCAACATCATTAACTTCAGCCAGCAACTTCCCAAGAGGATTTTCATACTCCATGTTACCATACATCTTTCCCCCAAATCTTGCATCATCATGTGCAGGTAAAGGATTCTTTGCAATGTCTTGGGTGTCTGGAGCTGGGAATGCGATTGTTTTGACTGGTGGAGCATGAAAAGTTTGGGAGGAAGCGCCAGGGTAATTTTGGTAAGGGGTGAAGCTTGGTGCGTGTTGTGGGGAAAGATCAACGGTACTAGGAACCTGGACTTGTGATAGTGGTGGAATAAAGGCATGGTTTTCTGTATAGTTGGCAGGGAATGAAGGTGGAGGATGTCCCTTAATCCCGGCTTGATACATTTCTGCCATCTATTGTTTCAACCTTTGGACATCATCTTTCAATTCAGACTCTGACATCTCAACCTCGCTCGACGGGTCAACAACTCTTGTGTCCAAGTCTTTGCCAGTCATAGTTTCCTTGCTTTTTGACATTGTGTTGTATGGATGAATTGCCAAAGTACCACAAACTAACCACCCTCTGTTATGATAACAATAAAAGTAACAAAGAGGAGCAAAACAAAGCCAACATGTTAGCGTTAGAGCATTTATCAGACAGAAATATCATATTGCGTGCAATGCCCCCTAGTCAGGTTCTAGAATGGCTTTGAGGGTACGAAGGTCATTTGGCATCATCCCCACTTTGTTCATTTCAACCTTCTCTTTCTTTCATTTCTAGCACTTCTTGGCTTTCCCGTTTCCTTCCCTTCATTTTCTTTTTAATTTGTCACTCTTTTCTTTCCTCTCATTTCTCATATCCACAATTCATTCTCTTTTTTTCTTTTTCATTTTTTTTTCTTTTTTACTTTTCAGAAAAAATGATTCGATCGAACCCTATGTAGGTTGCCTACGTATCATGCCCCTCATGAATCAGATCAAGCGTAGTTCTTGAAAAGTAATGGATAAAATAAACTAAGAAACAAAAATCTTTTTTTGGAATTTTTCATTTATAAATTTTTTGGTTTTTCAAATACAAAACAGGAAGTACTATAACAAAAGACTCGACAATCTTAACTAGACTAACAGACTCGACACGATTGTACAAGACTAAAAATTAAAAGACAATCATAAAATAGACTAAAAAAATTTAAAAAGTTTCTTCAAGCAGCTCGTGCATGCAATGGTCTTTGACTAGAATGGTCATGGGGTATTTATCATGCTCAAACTCTAGCAAATCGCTCCATACCTGAATGGGAAAAATAAGATTAAATAGAGTTAGTGACTCAAGACACATGCAAGAAAAAAAATTGGGCTATTTTTTGAAAATTAACCACATGGCCAAAAGTGGCTATTAATGCAAACTCAACAAAGGTGACCTGTAAGACATGGAAATATACCTCATTAAGGCTTATATGAACTCAAACTCCCAATGATCATGGCCCAAAAATTAATTTAAAGAAATAACTCATTTTGCAAAAGTGGCCGATATGGCCAAAAGTGGCTAAAGATGCAAATTCAAAAAGGACGGACCCTAAAGAAATATGACTCCTAGTTGTAGACTCAAAATTCTAATATATGAGTAATTGAATCACTTTTGCAAAAATAACCCCATTTTGCAAGAATGGCGATGTGGCCAAAAGTGGCTAAATATGCAAAATCTAAAAGGAAAGACCTTAAATTGATATGATACCTAATTGTGGACTCAAAATTCTAAGGCATGGGTTTATTGAACCACTTTCGCAAAAATGACCCCATTTTGCAAGAATGACCGATGTGGCCAAAAGTGGCTAGACATGCAAGATTTGGCTAAGACCCCGCAAAGCCAAGAACCTATGACACTAGGAAGACCGGACCCTATGTGGGTTGCCTACGTATCTCGCCCCGAGAGACGAGAATCAGGTTCGCGTAGTTCGGGAAGATGCGATTAAGTTGAAAGAAAAAGCTATATTTTGTCTTTTTGAAAAATAATGAAAAGTGTAAAATCTTTTTTGGATTTTCTATTTTCAAATTTTTTGAATTTTTGGAAAAAATATGAAAAAGTGTAAAATCTTTTGGATTTTTCATTTTCAATTTTTTTTGAATTTTTGAAAAATAATGTAAAAGTCTAAAAACTTTTTGGATTTTTCATTTTCAATTTTTTTGAATTTTTTTTTTTGGAAAATAATGGAAAAGTGTAAAATATTTTTGGATTTTCTTTTTCTTCTTTTTTGGATTTACTGAAAAAGTTGTGAAAGAAAAATACAACCGGGCCCTATTTTCTTCATTTTTGCCCTTCTCTCCCAAACATCGGTCCGCCAAATAACCTTTTTACCCTCAAAGATGCGACATTTAGCACATAGGATGATTACTTGTCATTTTGGGCCACGGGCCCATTTTGACAAAATTTGGACAAGTTTCCTACAAAGGGACACGGTACCTGGGACCGAACCCTGCTAGGTTTAAATGATATGATGCACATAAGTATGACCTAAAGGCTGACCTACGGTTGGGGTTCACTAGACAAGGCAATTCGGGCGGCACGTGGTCGATGGCGGCTGCTCTAGCTATCCGCCCACTCCACGCTCCCACGCCACCCCCCTAAAGACACGGGTGACTCCAAAAAGTCCGTGTACGCTCAAACGTACTCCGGAAGACTTGTTGCAGAAAGAAGACTCGGGGTTATGCAAATGATGACAGTTATAAAGCAGTAAACACATAAAGTAAAAACTATCAACAAATAAACAACTAGCAAATAACAAAACATAAAAACATAATAAAAATCAAGTAAAGATAATGAAAAAAAAAACATAAAAAACCTCAACCAAATATTCTAAAAGCCAACAAAATCAAGTACTAGCTCGAACCCGCAAAGTCCCCAGCAGAGTCGCCAGAGATGTCACACCCCTTTTTTAATACCAAAACAAACCTTTCTACTAAACCCTCTTAAATAAATAAAAAGATTTTAGTAAAAAAAAAGCTTGAAAAGGGTTTTTCAATTTTGAAAGTGACAAAAATGTGTGTTTAAAAGGAATTAACTCAGAGTCGCCACCTGACATTGATTTCGGTGTGCCAGGCCACCGTTTTAAAAATGATTTTCCTTTAAAACACTTTAGACTTCAAAACTAAGTCTGCACCAGAGATTCGGGTAAGGGGGTTCATTTGACTCGGGGAGAAGGTGTTAGGCATTCCCCAAGTCCCGTGAAGGTCACGGTTGCGTACTCGATCAAGTTGGCTTTCAAAACATTCAAATTGAGGTAAAACACACAAAAGCAAAATAAACACACATGAGGCTCGAGGTCGTCCCCACCTAATAAAGGAAAATGAAAAGTAAAAGAAAGGAAAATTCTAAGCTAACCTATACTAGACTTTTACCATGCTTGTGAAGGCCTTCGAAATATTTACATAGTTCTTCGGGGCATACCCCAGATAATAATATATACAAACTCTTCGGGGCATTCCCCGGATGATGAACTAAAGGAAACGACCTCTCGCCTCAAAATAACAAATATCTTAAAGATTGCCTACCCTTGTGTTGCCGGCCTAAAGCATGTTACTATCGAAGAAGTAATCAAAATAAGAATAAAGGAACAATATAATTTACATTACACCTAAATTTCTTTCAGTTTTACCCAACACCCCAACTATTGAAAAAAATCCCAAACAAGCCTTCAAGTTTTAACCTCATATTTAATTTAAGATTCGATACTCTTTCAGTTATATCAAAATGTGTTAATCAGCTAATTTCATTGAAAAATAAAAAATATCACACATAGCCATGTGAATATATGCATACGCCATTCAAACACTTAGATCACAAACACCATGAGGAAGAGTATTAAAGAGTAAGAATGAACCTGGCATGAACTTTCAATTAGCCTCTAACTCATGTGCAAAATTTTCAAAAAAGGGCGTTCCCAAAGCTGTGCTTCAACAGCAGACCACAGACATCAAACAATAATACCAACGGTCAAAAACCAGTTTCAAATCCACTCCAGCTCTCACGTCTCGTGCTGACGACAAATTGACGACCAAACGAAACAGAATTCAAAAGAAAGTCACCGGACATCCATCAAAGCCATGAGTGAACTCATTAGTAGCTTATTAAGCCTCTCAACTGGACGATTAGGCTCGTTGAATTACAGAACTTTAAAACTACACAAATTGAATTGAGGATCGAATATAAGACATCAGAGAAGGTTGCCAAGCTCAATTCCGGTTTAAATGTAACACGAACAAACAAGATACATCCATGGAAAACCACAAGCAATCGTAGTGACGGCCTCACACTTTGTTAACAATCACAAAACAACTTCCAACATCACTTGTAAAATCCAAAAATAGCTAATGAGGTGATCTTTCAATTAATAGAAATTTGGCAATTACATCAAATGAATCGAGCCAAATCGAATGAATCGGCAACAGAGGATTTCAAATAGAATCGCCAAGGAGAAGCAGGGAACCTCGACCGAAACTTACGACGAATTCGAAACCAAGCTCGCTGAATGTGATGGAGTTGGTGGATGGTGATGAGATGAAGAAGAATAGGTGTTGTTTGGTGTTGCGGCTGAAGCTTCTTGGAGAGGTCCGATAATGGTTGTCGCTTGGTTGCTGTTGGTTCGTTTTGTGGCGAGATTGGTGACGTGAGAGGAGTATGGGCGGCAGGCTGAAGGTGCCTCTGGCGGCGGCTATGGCGTTGGGATGGTTGGACGACCGGCGGCGGTTGGTTTCTCTGTTCAGGGCTGGCCGCTGGCTGAAGATGTCTCTGGCGGAGATGGTTGCTGGTGTCGGAGAAAGTGACGGCTGGGCGTGGAGGAAACGGAAGTGGGAGCTGGGAGCTCCCGGCGGCGGCTTCTCAGGTGGGGGGCGGCTGGGTAGTCTCTTTTTGCTAGGGTTCTGCTGGGAGATTGGCGGCTGGGGTCTTGGTGGCTGTAGCTTGGAGATGGAGAGGCTAGCGGCATCCCTTCTTCTTCAGTTAGCTTTCTAGGGTTTTTTCATTTGTTATGTTGTTATGTCTTTTTCTAGAAGAATCATCAACAGTGGGGCGGCTGGGGTTTGTCTCTTGTTATGTGTTATTTTTTTTTGTTCGCTGGTTTATTGAAGATGAGAAGATTAGGGTTGTTTCTTAGGTGTGGGGATTAAATCTAGGCCATAGGATCTAAGGTGATGGATGGTTCAGATTTAAAAGGGAATTGGGGCGGGTCAATGGGTTTGGACTGAATTGAAAATGGGTTAGGAATGTTGGGTAAGGTGTTTGGGCCTCAGATTTGGGTCTTAACATTGGTTTAAAAACAAATACCCAAGCCTTAATTAAATTACTTTTAAAATAAGATAAATATATTACGTAATGCAAAAATTAATTTAATTAATTAAACTAAATTATATATATATATATAATATGAAACTATTTTTTTTGTATTTTTTTTAATTTTATGATAAAAATAATGTAAAAGAGTTAAAATTAGTGTAAATAGCTATATAAGACCTAAATTAAATATTCTACGCTAAAACGGGTAAAATTTCGGGGATGGTCAAAAATTACGTGTCTACAGGGACTACCATGACTGCTGTGATCTCGCTGTTACTGTTGTTGTTGCTGTTGCCACTGCTTAACTGATCTCCTTCTTACACCGTGCTAAACAAAAATAAGAAGCTAGACTAAGTTATAGTGTTGCAAATTCTTATCTATCTTTTCCACTTGATCTTGTCGTGTTCCTTGCCGTCCTGCTGTTTCTTCGCATGCTTCTTCTCTTCTGACAATTGTTATTTCGGCCTATCTTGATTGCCGAACTCCGACCATTGGTCCCTTCCTTGTGGTCTTCGAACTATTCTCTTTCGAAGTCTGAATCTATCTTTCTGATCCTTGTTTCCTTCCGATTATGAACTTGGATTCATGCTGGGGATTTCCATTACACTCTGTCACTTTCCGATTCTTCACTATCCTTATCAAATCTTAGAAATTGAGACGCCGTTCTGCTTTTCCGGCGGGCTTCTGACTTTATCGACAAACTCTAATAAAAAATCGCCATTCCATTCTTCAGGCGGGCACCTGATTTCGATAACAACTTCAAAATTAATAACTCACCACTCTGTTCTTCAAGCGGGCTCCCTAATTTCAATTATAACTTCAAAACCAAATCGCCACTCCATTGTTCAGGCGGGCTCCCTGACTTCAACTAAAACTTTAAAACTAAATCGCCACTCCATTCTTCAGGCGGGCTCCCTGACTTCAACTACAACTTCAAAACTAGATCGCCATTCCATTCTTCAGGCGGGCTCCCTGACTTCAACAATAAACTTTGAACTTCATCCCATCCCTATCGTCTTCCTTTGCTTCCTGCACCACTTTCTTCTTCCTGCATCACCTCTTAAACCATCACTTCTCCTAAATTACCTTGTTTCGGAAATGCTTTCTCATGGGTCGTGTTGCTTTCCCTCCTGACTGCTAGGGATATCTTTAGAATTGTTTACTTGCTTGCTGAGGATAATGATGCTGGGAAAATTTTCCTTCATTCCCTCCCTTTCTTTGACTCATGCGCTTGAATTTGCGCTGGGAACTCTTGTTGTAACTCTCTGCTTTATGGTGGGTTATTGGTTTCAAGACCTGCAATGTAAAGACTGAAGACATGCCTCTTGTTATACAGGTAGGCGCCTGCTTTTATTAGCAACATTTGAATTTAAAATGCATTCTGGCAATAATTTACGAAATATGCAAAGGACAATGTAAAATAAAATGTAAAAATCCTATTCGAGGGCGGATAGTCCCATCGTATTCTATTCGAGGGCGAATACTCCCATTGCATCCTATTCAAGGGCGAATACTCCCATTGTATCCTATTCGAGGGCGAATACTCCCATTGTATCCTATTCGAGGGCGAATACTCCCATTGTATCCTATTCGAGGGCGAATACTCCCATTGTATCCTATTCGAGGGCGAATACTCCCATTGTATCCTGTTCGAGGGCGAATACTCCCATTGTATCCTATTCGAGGGCGAATACTCCCATTGTATCCTATTCGAGGGCGAATACTCCCATTGTATCCTATTCGAGGGCGAATACTCCCATTGTATCCAATTCGAGGGCGAATACTCCCATTGTATCCTATTCGAGGGCGAATACTCCCATTGTATCCTATTCGAGGGCGAATACTCCCATTATATCCTATTCGAGGGCGAATACTCCCATTGTATCCTGTTCGAGGGCGAATACTCCCATTGTATCCTATTCGAGGGCGAATACTCCCATTGTATCCTATTCGAGGGCGAATACTCCCATTGTATCCTATTCGAGGGCGAATACTCCCATTGTATCCTATTCGAGGGCGAATACTCCCATTGTATCCTATTCGACGGCGAATACTCCCATTGTATCCTATTCGAGGGCGAATACTCCCATTGTATCCTATTCGAGGGCGAATACTCTCGAGGGCGAATTCTCCCATTGTATCCTATTCGAGGGCGAATACTCCCATTGTATCCTATTCGAGGGCGAATACTCCCATTATATCCTATTCGAGGGCGAATACTCCCATTGTATCCAATTCGAGGGCGAATACTCCCATTGTATCCAATTCGAGGGCGAATACTCCCATTGTATCCTATTCGAGGGCGAATACTCCCATTGTATCCTATTCGAGGGCGAATACTCCCATTATATCCTATTCGAGGGCAAATACTCCCATTGTATCCTATTCGAGGGCGAATACTCCCATTGTATCAATGTTTGAGGGTGAATACTCCCATTGTATCCTATTCGAGGGCGAATACTCCCATTATATCCTATTCGAGGGCGAATACTCCCATTGTATCCTGTTCGAGGGCGAATACTCCCATTGTATCCTATTCGAGGGCGAATACTCCCATTGTATCCTATTCGAGGGCGAATACTCCCATTGTATCCTATTCGAGGGCGAATACTCTCATTGTATCCAATTCGAGGGCGAATACTCCCATTGTATCCTATTCGAGGGCGAATACTCCCATTATATCCTATTCGAGGGCGAATACTCCCATTGTATCCTGTTCGAGGGCGAATACTCCCATTGTATCCTATTCGAGGGCGAATACTCCCATTGTATCCTATTCGAGGGCGAATACTCCCATTGTATCCTATTCGAGGGCGAATACTCCCATTGTATCCAATTCGAGGGCGAATACTCCCATTGTATCCTATTCGAGGGCGAATACTTCCCATTGTATCCTATTCGAGGGCGAATACTCCCATTATATCCTATTCGAGGGCGAATACTCCCATTGTATCCTGTTCGAGGGCGAATACTCCCATTGTATCCTATTCGAGGGCGAATACTCCCATTGTATCCTATTCGAGGGCGAATACTCCCATTGTATCCAATTCGAGGGAGAATACTCCCATTGTATCTTATTCGAGGGCGAATACTCCCATTGTATCCTATTCGAGGGCGAATACTCCCATTGTATTCTATTTGAGGGCGAATACTCCCATTGTATTCTATTCGAGGGCGAATACTCCCATTTTCATCAATGTATGAAAGTGAACAAACCTGAGAAAATAATCTTCTTTGCACCATACTTCTCTGCCGTCAATGGTATTTCCTGTTCGAAGGTGGACAAACCTGAAACATCCTATTTGAAGGTGGACAAACCTGACACGTCATCTTGAATTGCCTTCCTCGTTTCTCCGAGAAAAATTTCAACAACGACAGAAAATTTTCTGCCCCAGTATTGGTGTTCTTCCTTGTGGCATGACTTTCTGCTATTAATAGCACTTTCTTTCCCTGTTTCAAATCAAAGAAAATTTGTTAGTTCAAAATATTGTGAGCGGTTATGCCGCTCCTGTAGGGTGGTTATTCCTTTTCCTCTTTCCCTCACTCGGGGTTCCCAAAACTTGTTGGGGAATGATTTCATTTGTTGGAGATGATATTCCTGCTGGGGATGGGTTTTTCCATTTATCCCTTCTCCATTCTGTGCTTCTCAACTTGCTGGGGGTTATTTTGTTGAAGATGGGCTTTCCTTTCTTCTTTTACCACTCTGTGTTGTCCGACCACCTCGAAACTTGCTGTAGATAGCATTGCTGGGGGATACTGATCTCCTCAAAATTGGTGTTTCATTCTTCTTGAAGGCTGTTGGGGATGACACTGGTTCGCAGACCATTTCTCTTAAGACTTTCCTTCTTCCCCAAGTGGGTATTGACTTCCAGAAAATTTTCAAACCGAAAAGAAAATTTTCTGCCCCAGTTTAATAATCTTCTTTGCACCATACTTCTTTGCCGTCAATGGTATTTCCTTGCCTTGCATAATAATTGGAAAGTTGGTGGCAAGTTTTGAAGTCATTTCTCACTATGTTTTGACTAAACTGACTTTGATGGAGAATTTTGACAAAAGGAGAAAGATAAAAAGAAACAACAAATAGAAGACAAGGGAGGACTGACTCTCTAACCCGAAACAACTATAAAAACTTATCAAACGCGGATACCAACTCTATTGGTCATGACATGCACATATGGCCTATCCTCCGTCGTTAATTTCCTTTCATGATTTATGTCTCGTGATTTCCATCTGATTATCACCTTTATTTGACTTGTAGTGCCCGAAGGGTTTTCACTTTCAAGCCTCTCTCATTTTGATTTTCTCTCAGCTTTTATCGCCTTATGGTGCCTGTGAAGGTTTTCACCGGTAAGACTCTCTCATTTGTATCACTTTTAGCTGGGGATTGGGGTGTCACTGCTAAGACTTTCTCGTGTTTCCTTTCTGCTAGGAATCAGAGTCTTTTCTGCTGAGAATCAGAGTGTTATATTTTGATAGGACTCTCTCACTCGCCTGACGTGGCATCTTTTGAAGACTGATCAGAAGGTCTTTCTTTGGACCGTAATGTAGGATTTGGATAGGGCTAGAAAGAAAAGGTATTAAAGGCTCAAAACAAATCAATTTTGGGTTCAAACTTTACAACCTTCGTACCTAGATTTATTTATAATCAACACACAATTTTCTTTGCCCCAGTATCTTACTTGGGGATTTTTTTTTATTTCTTTATTTACATTATGACCGAGCTGTGAAGCGCCTACGTATCCTCTTTAAGGAATCAGGTCAAACGTAGTTCCCAATTCCCTTTTTTTCAAGTTGCTCTTTTTCATTCATTTTTCTTTTTCTTTTCTTTTCTTTATCTCTTTTTGTTGTTTTTTTTTCTTTTTCTTTATCCCTTTCTTCTCGTCTTTCAAACTTGTGTTTCTAGTCTTTGCAACTAATTCCGAAGGAGGGGTATGAAAGAATTTAAATTAAGGCTCAAAGGGTTGACGATGGATAAAGTGTTTGGATAGCAGAATAAAATGCCTTCGTCATTCCAATCTTCAAAACATGCCAAGTTCAAACAACATATTCACGACATCTTCTATTTGTGCCCTGATTGATAACCATATCGTCCATTCGCCTTTCATCTATCATTTTAAAGTATTGCTGGATGACACTTTCATTTCAGTATCACGAGCGAACCTCGTCTTAGCATGGCCAATTTTACTTTAAGGGTTTCTTCGTGTTTTACTTGCCCCATTCACACATGATTCCAAATAATCTCAAATCATTTTTATTTCTTTTTAAAATGACCTGATTATCTTCTAATTGCTTCTTGATTAACCCTTAATATTAAGCCAAACTTATGTGCGATGCCATGTCATTAGATTCGGCGTTCGAACAAATGACAAATTTAAAGATAGAAGAACTAAACAAAAAGACGAACTGGGTAATAAAAAAAGCCGAAAGTTTCATAAAACTAAACGGCGAAATGATTCAAATACAAATAAGCAAACAAAAATACAAAACTAAAACGAAACTTGAAACGACTAAGCAAACTGCAATGACCAAAATGGAAAGATAAGAGGGTTTCACTTCAAAACAAGATCCGGGTCACAACCCCGAAAACAACTCGGACAAAAGAAATGACAACAAAACAAACCACCGAAACTCCTCCTGATTACCAAGCATGACTTCTTATATGTTGGGTCTAAGGGTGAGCTGGTAATGGATTCTGATTAATGTTGGGTGCCTCTGGTGTCTGAACCTCGATCTTATTGGTGTTAATAAGATTTTGCACTGCATGTTTCAGTTTCCAACATTTCTCGGTATCATGTCCGAGAGCCCCTGATTAATACTCACAGCTTACTGAGCGATCCACATTTGGGGGTAGGGGATTTGGCGATCTTGTCTCAACAGGACTCAGCAAACCTATCTGCTTCAATTTATGGAACAGAGCAGTATAAGTTTCTCCCAACTCAGTGAAGGTTCTTTGTGCCTTTTCCTTTCTGAAGGCATGATTCCCTCGGAAACCTGGTCCTGGAGGGTTATTGTAGGCCTTTGGTGGTGGATATGTGTTCCGGGGAGGGTGATTAAGGTGATTTGGGTGGTAGGGTCTGGCTTGGTAATGAGGTGAAGGACCTTTCGATCTGGACCAAGTACCCTCCTCTACCGTTGCAACTTCTTCCCTTCTCTTCTTCCCGAATGCAACCCCTGTGCCATTCTGAATAGCTTGAGTTGTTGCTTTCAACGCGGAATAGCTCAAGATCTTATTGGACTTAAGTCCCTCTTCAATCATTCCGCCCATTTTGACCACTTCTGTAACGACCCGGCCCGTCGTTACGGAAATTTTCACCCCGTTACCTTGCATTAACATATCTTATGCTTCTATATCGGTGTTAGAACCTATCGGGTGAGTTAGGAGTGAATTGAATTAAAAATGAAGCAAATAGCATGTTTGAAGGAAGTTTGAATATGGAAAGTCAACCTAGAGTTGACTATCGAGTTAGAGTGCTCGGAATCGGATTCGATGATTCGACTAGTTTCGAGGGATCATTTATGACTTAGGAGAGCAATCGGAATTGAATTTGGAGATCCGGTGTAGAAATAGGCTTGAATTGGCTAAGGTTGAATTTTGGCGAAATCCGATCGATAGGTGAGATTTTGATCCGGGAGTCGGAATGGAATTCCGACAGTTGCAGTAGTTCCGTTAGGTGATTTTGGATATGCCTGCAAATTTTGAGGTCATTCGGACATCGTTTGGTCGGGTTTTTGATCGAATGTGAATTTTTGAAGTTAAAGTTAAACTTAAGCTTAAATTTGTTGAAAACGGACGATTTTGATGTTAACGATAGAGTTTTGATGATTGGAACAAGTTCGAATAAGGTTATAGGGCGTGTTGGTTCTTTTGGTTGAGGTCCCGGGGGCCTCGGGTGAGTTTCGGGGTGGTTTCGAACCATTTCTAGGCCATTTTTAACTGCTGGTTTATGTCTGTAGCAGTGTTCTACGCGATCGCGGACAATGGGACACGATCGCGGTGAGTAAAATGTGCGAAAAGTATTAATGAATCGCGATCGCGTGAAATGCTCCGCGATCGCGAAGAAGGAAAATTTCTGTGCATTGATCCTACTTCGGAAGCTCATATCTTTTTATCTACAAGGAATTGTAAGGGGATTCAAAAACGAAAGTTGTAGCCAATCGTGTCTAGTATTCAGAAAAATAAAGCAATCGTGATTTGGACATCTGTGTAAATAGTTATGGACGTTACACTATAGGGTGTCCGAGAAGGATCTCTAATACATATGTATAAGTTGGGAAGCTTATATCTATAAATATACACGGATTCAGGAAATGAGCATCAAATGAAAGTTATAGCCCTATGTGTCTAGTTTTCAGAACATCAAACCATTCATCATTCGGAGTTGTGTGCAAACGGTTATGGCTATTATACTGAAGCCTGTCCGGAGGAACCGGAGTTTGTTCACCGCGATCGCGAAGCCTTTCCTGCGATCGCGAAGGGTAAATTTTGGGCCAAATTTTGTTCTCCGCGATCGCAGACCATTCCCGCGATCGCGATGAGTAATATGCCTGGGCAGAATGTTTTTAAAACATTCCAGTCGCGAAATCAACCCATTTTTCCACCATTTTTGGTCATTCTTGAGAGCTTTTGGACGGGAATTGAAGGGATTTCGACGGGAAATCATTGGAGGTAAGTTTTATGAGTTAAATACATAATTTTATCAAAGAATCTTCCATTAATTCTCTGAATTTGGGTAAGAAATCAAGAAAATTAGGGTTTTGAACAAAAATCTTAAAATGGGGATTTGAAGGACCATTTGTGGTCCGAATTGGGAGTTCTTGGTATGTACGGACTCGTGTAGAGGCGAGGATTCCAAAAATGTGAGTTTCATAATTTTTCGAGATGTGGGCCCGGGGCTCGGGTTTTGCCAATTTCGTGATTTCTGATATTTTTCGAGTTCTTTCGATTGGGTGATGTTCCATTAGCCTATTTTGATATATTTGTGCTGATTTGTGCTAGTTTTGACGTGTTTGGCTGCCGGTTCGAGGAGCTAAGGTGTCACGGGCATGAGCTTTCGTCGGTTCGAGGTGAGTAATACTTGTAAATGATGTCCTGAGGGTTAGTAAACCCCGGACTTGCACATCTTAGTGTTGTGTTGAGGTGACTTGCACGTCGGATAACGGGCGTGGGGTAGAGCACCATTGGGGATCGTGACTTGGTCCGTCCCGCGTAATAAATAATAACACCTAATTGTTGAAATGAATTGGACTAATTATCATGTTTGGGCTTCGTGCCAATTATTTGAATCCTTAAGGGATTGGTATCATTGTTTTGATAACACTGTGCATATTTTATTCTAAATGTAAGGTTTAAAATGGTATTTTGCTATTCAGCATTTTTATAAGGTTATGAAAAAAAACTTGAACAAGGTCTTAATAACATTTTTAGTTGTGAGCTAATATGATATTGTTGCCCGTAGGGCTTTCTTGATTATTTGTTAGACTGATTGGGGCCGAGGGCCATATGTTAGGACATGACATTTTATGTGAGCATATGCATACACATGTATGGATCGGACTGCACGCCGCAGTGGTATACGGATCGGGCTGCGCGCCGCGCAGCAGGTGTGATATTAATATTGTGCTTGGGCTGTAGGAGCCCCTCCGGAGTCTGAACCCCCACAGTGAGCACGGGTACCCAAATTGGATCGGGCTACACGCCGTAGCGGTCATATTCATTGCATGGCATACATACATTGGTTTACGTGTACTACGTGGCATAACATTCAGTACTCATACATTACTGGCACACATGCATTAGTTGCCTTATTGACCAGATCTCCTGGTGTAAATTGATAAGGAGTGCTGAGCCCGAGGGGCTGATTTGAGTGCGGACTTGCACTGCTTGAGATTGTATCCAGGTATTGGTATATTATTATGAAATAAAGTAGTTAAAATTGAGATTTCTAAATAATCTACTCACATATGCTTGAAAGGAATAAAAAGATAGTTCTGTATTGTGTAGCATGAGATAGTGCCTATCGTGGTTTTCTTCCCTTCAGCATTATTTACTTTTATTACTGCTGAGTTGGAAGTACTCACACCCGACTCCCTGCACCTTGTGTGCAGATTCAGGTACATCACAGCATGGCTGATCCTATTGCGGCTAGGGAGTGCTTTTGGACAGTCGAGGTAGTCGCCAGAGCATTTGCGGGACTCGATTCTCCGGCTTGTACGTATTTTGTTCCGATCATCCCACACTTGTGCACGGTTATATTCACTATTTACACTTTGTATACTCTGTAGAGGCTCGTGACTCTTGACCCTTCGGTCTATGGGAGTTGGCACGTGTTGGGACTTGGTTCCCCGTTTTTAATATATCTATCACTATTATGCTTAAATTGGATAAAGTGAGCTTGTGGCTCCGTGATTGTTGTTAATTGGTCATGCTGGCCTAGCAGTGTGCTGGGCGCCATCACGACCGGATTTGGGGTCGTGACAAGTTGGTATCAGAGCCTAGGTTTACTAGGCCTCATGAGTCTTGAGCCGGTTAGTAGAGTCTTGTGGATCGGTACGGGGACGCTTGTACTTATCCTCGGGAGGCTGCGAACCTTTAGGAAACACTTCACATTTCTTGGAAATCTTATCGTGCGTACTTGATTCAGCTTGAGATATGCTTTTGAAATTTCTTCCGCACGTCTGTGTATGCATCGAGCGCTCAGTAATATAAGTGCCTTTTGTGTAGTGGAACGAGTTCAAAATCAGGAAGACTAAAATGATTATGCTATGTGTATCCTGGTGGAAGGTATTGTGTTGAAATGCTAAATTGTAGCGAGATAGGTGGATTGGTTCTCATGTGTAATTGAAAGGTAGTTGATATGTGTTATGATTCGAGCAGGTACAACGCATGTTCATGTACCAAATATGATAATATGATTTGTGTAGTATTGAGACTAATGTTGTCGATATGCATTGTGATGTCTTGTCGAGTTGTGAATGTATTGCTAGGATGATTTTGGTGATTCTCTGGCAGGTGGATAGGCCAATTTACAAAGGGAACTCTGCCGAAAGTTTTGGAAAATTTGGGACTTAGAAAAGATTTTGTCACTTAAAGAGGGGGCGTAACTGTTGTGTGTGAATGTGCAAGAATTGCAAAAGAGTTAATATCTCTGATGATTCGAGTCTCTGTCAAGGCTTGTAAATGACTTGAGTTTAATCTCATATTAACATTTCGGCATCACTTGAGTAAGAAGGCTATGAGTGGCTAAAAGTGCTTTGATGTATGGCTCCGAGCTAAGTTGGGGAGGTTGTTGTTGAGTAACTGATTGCACTGTTGGGTGCTGTGTTGGTTCTGTCTCTAGGTATGTTGGAAAATTTTGATAAGGGTTATGGTGCTTCGTAGATGTGAATAAATACTAGGATGTTGTGAACTTATGTTGGTAAAGAATGTTCGGTGTATAGAAAAGAAAGATAACTAATTGTATCTGTATGTAATCATGTTTTGTGGTGTCAGAGTTCTAGCAAGGAACGAGTGGTTCTGTTCAATAAGACAGTTGAATTACAGCTGAATAAGGGTAAGTGACGCCCGAGAATAGTCCTGTGGTGTTCCAGATTTTGCTTGTAATGGATGCCTTAAGATTATGTATGTGGCTAAAGACGGTGTTTTTGTTAGAAGGGATCAAGACTTGTTCTACGTTATGGGAATGATGGGATTCTATGTATCCGTATTGGAAGGTAATGATACTAATTCAAAAATCGCATGAAGTTCTTCAAAACAAGTATTGTAGAATGTGGTACTCCTGGGAAACATTGAGAGAGGCCTATAGGTTTTAGACCGTGTGGTCTTATGTTTTAGACCGTGTGGTAACAGGAGTTGAGTTATGGTAGTGCTACAGTAAAGGCTAATACTAAGTTAAAGATGGTTCGGAAAAGAAATTGAGTAAATGGAGCAACTTGTTAATAAACCGAAGCGGTATGATAAGGAATACGATTAATTCCTGGTATGTGTTTGAGGTAATGAGTCTTGCAGATATTGTGCAACAAAGCTCTTGAGCGCTGGCAGTTGTGTCACTTGATATGGGTATAAGGACTCAGTCCTGGCAGTTTAACTTATGCAATGAAATTGGAAGAAAGAGTTGTGATGTGTTTTAATGTGGTTTGAAAATGAGTGTATTTCCTGTTGGTATGCAAAGCTAGGAATGTGTAATAAGTTTTCTCTATATGGGATCATGAAAGTCCTTGACTAGTTGAGAGCGTCGATGTCTGCGGCATAGGAAAGGGATAAGAATGTCCACGTTATCTTAGTGTAGTATTGTATATGCGATGTGTTATGGAAAGTTGATAATGGCATATTCAACGTTTTGAGATCATCTCATAATATATGGGAAGTCATAAAAAAAAATATTATTGATCAGCACGGGCAGCTGCATGTGATTTAAAAATCAATCTTTCTGGTAATTAAGGAAAATGGTACTGCTATTCTAGTGATTTGGCTGGGTATATGGTCAAAAAGGACAAGGTAATGTAAACTGGTAACATCTAGTGGTATGGTGGTATTCCCTTGTTAGATCGACTGTAATGATTGAGTCGTTGATGGCGTAGTGAAATTTCTGAATGGCTTTCGTGGTATGAGTGGATGCTTGATGTGCGTTATGTATTCGTACGGTGGAGTGTGGAACCAGGTATAGCGATTCATGTGTTATATATGTGTTGGAGACTAGAAGTTCTCGTAATCCGCCTATGCAGTGGTTGTATATCGCGTGTATCGACACCGTTTTGTGATTATTGGAAATCGGAAGCCCTAGTGGCTCTCTCTTAGCTTGATATGATGAATTTGGGTTATGATACCTTATTTCAGACTGGTTGACATAAGACAGGTCGTCTAGACAAATGTGATATGGACTATGTCGGAAAATGACACAAATTGCGTAGTAGAGAGCATCAGAGTATGCTCCAACAGAGTAGTTGTACACAGGACCAGCGGACGGCTGGTAGGCATTTCTTTGTCAGTTGGACCTTAGTGGCGGATGTCAGTGTAGAGGTATCTACCATTGATTCCGTTCCAGTATTGAGAAACGTTGTCAGATGCGTTTCATGTGGTTGAGCTTGAGGCTATATATATATATATATTTGTATATATATATATATATATATATATATATATATATATATATATATGTTTGTTGTAATGAGAAAATTTGACTCGATATGCATTTCCTTTTTGCGAGATTTATGCATGGATCGGGTGGCACGCCGCCACGGGTTATTTGGATCGGGTGGCACGCCGCCACAGGTATGGTATCTGGATCGGGTGGCACGCCGCCACGGGTATGTCATTGGAGCGGGTTGCACGCCGCAACAGAATATTGTGAAAATATAGTTAGTTATATGCTATTGGGTATACAATACTTCCCCACTTCTGAGGAAAAAAAATCCGTTTTGAGTATCGCTTGGCAAATGGCACGTCGGTTGTGTCCTTTCAGGATTTGATAGCATACGTTAATTGTTTCACCGTGGGTGAGGTTGATTGCGTGGGTTCAAGACCTAGATCCGTGCGTGGCTAACCATTTTGAGCTTAGTGGCTTGAGGTGCTTCATGAGTAATAACGTTGGGATAGAATCACGAATCGTGGCAAGGCCACGTGATGTTATGACCTCTCGAGGAGGATTCGGGTACTCTATTTCTATAATGCGAGACGCGATCTCAGTTCTATGTTATGATGACACAAAGGAATTGAATTGCAGCTCTTTTTTTGCTGGAGACAATTATCATGATTTGAGCTGTCATGATTCGAGTGTGTTCAGGCGTTTCTATTGGAGCCTATGTTGTGCTCGTCGTGGCTTAGGCCGGTGTTGAGGTGTCATATCACCAGTGCGGTGTGTTATAATCGAAATGATCGTTGGAGCCAATAATGAGTGTGAGTATATGTGATTCCAGCTAGTATTTGGTTATTGTGGCCAGTTGTTGTGATTAGAGACTATCGTCTCGAGTGAAGGGGTTGTCGATACATCATATGATCTCACCCGGAGTAGTGAATATGGGTTATTGCAGTGGATTCGAGTGTATCCTGAGTATAGGCATGGGATTTGCATTGGGCATATGATTTCAGAAAGTACAATGTGATTTATGGTTCAGATGGTCTGTGAAATTTTGACTACATAGTGTTTTCGGACTTATGTGAGATAGGGTGACGTATGATCGCCTGAAATTATGCTTGGTAAGGTCATTCATCTATTGGGTGGCTTCTAGTACAACTCTGAGTCCGCTCGAGGACGAGCATTTGTCTAAGTTGGGGAGAATGTAACGACCCGGCCCGTCGTTACGGAAATTTCCACCCCGTTACCTTGCATTAACATATCTTATGCTTCTATATCGGTGTTAGAACCTATCGGGTGAGTTAGGAGTGAATTGAATTAAAAATGAAGCAAATAGCATGTTTGAAGGAAGTTTGAATATGGAAAGTCAACCTAGAGTTGACTATCGAGTTAGAGTGCTCGGAATCGGATTCGATGATTCGACTAGTTTCGAGGGATCATTTATGACTTAGGAGAGCAATCGGAATTGAATTTGGAGATCCGGTGTAGAAATAGGCTTGAATTGGCTAAGGTTGAATTTTGGCGAAATCCGATCGATAGGTGAGATTTTGATCCGGGAGTCGGAATGGAATTCCGACAGTTGCAGTAGTTCCGTTAGGTGATTTTGGATATGCCTGCAAATTTTCAGGTCATTCGGACATCGTTTGGTCGGATTTTTGATCGAATGTGAATTTTTGAAGTTAAAGTTAAACTTAAGCTTAAATTTGTTGAAAACGGACGATTTTGATGTTAACGATAGAGTTTTGATGATTGGAACAAGTTCGAATAAGGTTATAGGGCGTGTTGGTTCTTTTGGTTGAGGTCCCGGGGCCTCGGGTGAGTTTCGGGGTGGTTTCGGACCATTTCTAGGCCATTTTTAACTGCTGGTTTATGTCTGTAGCAGTGTTCTACGCGATCGCGGACAATGGGACGCGATCGCGGTGAGTAAAATGTGCGAAAAGTATTAATGAATCGCGATCGCGTGAAATGCTCCGCGATCGCGAAGAAGGAAAATTTCTGTGCATTGATCCTACTTCGGAAGCTCATATCTTTTTATCTACAAGGCATTTTAAGGTCATTCAAAAACAAAAGTTGTAGCTCATCATGTCTAGAATTCAGAAAGATAAAGCAACCGTGATTTGGACATCTGTGTAAATAGTTATGGACGTTACACTATAGGGTGTCCGAGAAGGATCTCTAATACACATGTATAAGTTGGGAAGCTTATATCTATAAATGTATAAGGATTCAGGAAATGAGCATCAAATGAAAATTATAGCCCTATGTGTCTAGTTTCCAGAACATCAAACCATTCATCATTCGGAGTTGTGTGCAAAAAGGTATGGCTATTATACTGAAGCCTGTCCGGAGGAACCGGAGTTTGTTCACCGCGATCGCGAAGCCTTTCCCGCGATTGCGAAGGGTAAATTTTGGGCCAAATTTTGTTCTCCGCGATCGCAGAGCCATTCCCGCGATCGCGATGAGTAATATGCCTGGGCAGAATGTTTTTAAAACATTCCAGTCGCGAAATCAACCCATTTTTCCACCATTTTTGGTCATTCTTGAGAGCTTTTGGACGGGAATTGAAGGGATTTCGACGGGGAATCATTGGAGGTAAGTTTTATGAGTTAAAAACATGATTTTATCAAAGAATCTTCCATTAATTCTCTGAATTTGGGTAAGAAATCAAGAAAATTAGGGCTTTGAACAAAAATCTTAAAATGGGGATTTGAAGGACCATTTGTGGTCCGAATTGGGAGTTCTCGGTATGTACGGACTCGTGGAGAGACGAGGATTCCGAAAATGTGAGTTTCATAATTTTTCGAGATGTGGGCCCGGGGCTCGGGTTTTGCCAATTTCGTGATTTTGATATTTTTCGAGTTCTTTCGATTGGGTGATGTTCCATTAGCCTATTTTGATATATTTGTGCTGATTTGTGCTAGTTTTGACGTGTTTGGCTGCCGGTTCGAGGAGATAAGGTGTCGCGGGCATGAGCTTTCGTCGGTTCGAGGTGAGTAATACTTGTAAATGATGTCTTGAGGGTTAGGAAACCCCGGACTTGCACATCTTAGTGCTGTGTTGAGGTGACTTGCACGTCGGATAACGGCCGTGGACAGTCGAGGTAGCTGCCAGCGTTCGCAGGACCTGATTCTCCAGTTTGTCTGTATTTTGTTCTGATCATCCCACACTTGTGCACAGTTATATTCACTATTTACACTTTGTATACTCTGTAGAGGCTCATGACTCTTGACCCTTCGGTCTATGGGAGTTGGCACGTGTTGGGACTTGGTTCACTGTTTTTAATATATCTATCACTATTATGCTTAAATTGGATAAAGTGAGCTTATGGCTCCGTGATTGTTGTTAATTGGTCGGGCTGGCCTAGCAGTGTGCTGGGCGCAATCACGACCGGATTTGGGGTCGTGACAACTTCATTGAAAGATTTACCAACCGATGTCACCAGGTGACTAAAGTAAGTTGGCTCCAGTATCTGCAAGAAGTAATCCACCATCTCGTTCTCTCTCATAGGCGGATCTACCCTTGCTGCCTGTTCCCTCCAGCGGAAACCAAATTCTCTGAAACTTTCGGCGGGTTTCTTTTCTAACTTTAGCAATGATAAGCGGTCTGGGACTATTTCAAGATTGTACTGGAACTGGCCGATGAATGCTTGAGCCAAGTCATCCCATGTAAACCATCTGCTGGGATCCTGCCTGGTGTACCACTCTAGTGCAGACCCTCCCAAACTCTGACCGAAGTAAGCTATCAGAATTTCATCTCGCCCTCCGGCTCCTCGCATTTTGCTGCAGAAACCTCGGAGATGGGCTACCGGGTCACCATGCCCCTCGTATAGATCAAACTTGGGCATTTTGAACCCGGCGGGCAACTGGACATCTGGAAATGGGCACAGATCTTTGTAAGCAACGCTGACTTGGTTGCCTAAACCATGCATATTCCTGAAGGATTGCTCCAGGCTTTTGACTTTCCGAATAACTTCCTCATGCTCCAAACTTTTGAAGTGCTTTTCCGGTTCTGCCGGGCTATCCCAGTGAGGGGTGTGTGAATGCGGTTCAGGAGCCTTAAAGGTAGGCTCGGGATCATAACAATGATTGTCATGTATTTGGAAAAGCGGTTCACTGGACGACTTCTGTAAAGTAGCAGGTGGAGGTGCCACGAAAACAGGGGTGACCGGAGGAGGAGTATTTTGTCTAGCTGGTGGAACCTGGGGATGTATAAGGGTTTTCCCCTTGATAATATGGATAGATCGGTGCACTTGTCGAGGAGTCAATGGGCGGACGCTCTGGAGCTGGTGTAAGAGTAGGAAGGTTTGGTGATGACTGTCCCCTAGCCCAGGCTAGGTGCATCTCTGTTATTCTGCCGTTTCAACCGATCTACCTCTTCTTTCATGATCTGTATCTCTGATTTCTCTTCCTCGAGACTTTTACTAGAACTAGACATGCTTGCTGGAATTGGCCATTTAGATCTAGTACGGTAATGGTGGCTGGCCAGTATATTCTTGTCAAGTCAACTGCTAAACTTTTCTGGAATTGCAACAAACTTGTTAGCTTACTGAGTTTAACAGATATGTTATAGCACGTAGGATGCAATGCACCTAGCCGATTAACCATATATGTATTCACCGCATGCGTCATTCCAGTTTTTCCTTTTCAATTATCCTTGAAAACCTTGCTGGTTCTTTTTTTTTCTTTTTTTTTTATATATATACATATACAGTTGTGGTCGAATCTTATGGAGATTGCCTACGTATCATGACCCCGCATGAATCGGACCGAGCGTAGTTCTTGCAAATTAATGCAAGAAATAAAGAGATGTTTATTTGATTTTTTTTTCTTTCTTGAAGAAAAATTATAAAAGCCGACTCCAACTACAAACTCTGATGAAAAACTTTCACACCTTGTGCCAGAGATTTCTACAAGAATCGGAATAGTTTTAACGTCAATTATGACTATTTCTACAAAATTAGCCATGTAATGGCTTATTTGGCAAAATGGCTATTTTTGCAAAATTTATTTAAGAAAGATAAACTTGAAAAAATTTTCATTCTGTGGCTCATGGGGGCATCGTTCGGCATCGCCATAAACCAACACAAGACTGAGAAGTTTTTAATATCAATTGACTATTTTTTACAAAATTGGCCATGTAATGGCTTATTTGATAAAGCGGATATTTTTGCAAAATTTTATTTAAGAGACTACAAATTCAAAAAAAATTTCATCTTGGGGCCCATGGGGCATCGTTCAGCACCGACACAGGCCAACACAAGACTGAGAAAGTTTAAATGCCAAATGTGGCTATTTCAACAAAATTTCGGCCATGTGATGGCTTGTTTGATAAAGTGATTATTTTTGAAAAGTTGAGTGATGACTCAAACTTAATTTTGCGGATACGACCTTTCAACATTTCCGCGAGGGATTTTTCAAAGCTATACAACAACAACAACAACAACAACAACCCAGTATAATCCCACAAGTGGGGTCTAGGGAGGGTAATATGTACGCAGGCCTTACCCCTACCCGGGGGGCAGAGAGGCTGTTTCCAGGAGACCCTCGGCTCAAGACATCAACAAAAGACGATAAATTAGTACTATCAATAGATTCATATTAAAATAATATAAAATAACAACATAACACAAAAATAAAGTAGCAGCAATATAAGAAATATGAAATAGATGAAATGTATACTAATATCCAATAACTAACTCCATGTACTGATCCGTAAACTCCTACGATTACCTCCTAACTAGCTAATATCACTCTAGTGCACTGTGGAATTATCCACAACTTCCCCCTATCCTACAACTTTAATGTTCGACTTCCACAATCCCCTATCAAGGGCCATGTCCTCAGTAATCCTAAGACGCGCTAAGTCCTGCCTTATCACCTCTCCCCAATACTTCTTAGGTCTTCCTCTACCTCTTCTCATGCCCACCACAGCCAGTCGCTCACACCTTCTCACCGGTGCATCAGTGCTCCTCCTCCGAATGTGCCCGAACCATCTGAGTCTTGTTTCTCGCATCTTGTCCTCTATGGGGGCCACACCCACCTTCTCTCTAATATATTCATTTCTAATCTTATCCATCCTCGTATGCCCGCACATCCACCTCAACATCCTCATCTCTGCTACTTTCATCTTCTGGGTGTGTGAGTTCTTAACCGACCAACACTCGGTCCCATACAACATTGCAGGCCTAACCACTGCTTTATAAAACTTACCTTTTAGTAAAGGTGGAACTTTCTTGTCACACAGGACTCCCGTCGCTAACCTCCACTTCATCCAACCCACCCCTATACGATGTGTGACATCCTCGTCGATCTCCCCGATCCCCTGAATAACTGACCCTAGGTATTTGAAACTACTCTTCTTAGGGATGATTTGAGAGTCAAGTCTCACTTCCACTCCCGTTTCCGTCGGCCCCGCCCCAAACTTGCACTCGAGGTATTCCGTCTTTGTCCTGCTCAACCTGAATCCTTTAGACTCAAGGGCATTCCTCCAAACCTCTAGCCTTTCGTTTACCCCGCGTTGTGTTTCGTCAATTAGGACTATATCATCAGCAAATAGCATGCACCATGGAACCTCCCCTTGAATATGATGTGTTATGGCATCCATCACCAGGGCAAATAGGAAAGGGCTGAGTGCCGACCCTTGGTGCAACCCCGTAACAACTGGAAAATGCTCGGAATCGCCTCCTATTGTCCTAACCCGAGTCTTAGCTCCTTCGTACATGTCTCTAATCACCCTAATGTAGGCTACCTGAACCCCTTTAACCTCTAAGCGGCTCCATAAGACCTCCCTAGGAACCCTATCGTATGCTTTCTCTAGATCAATAAACACCATGTGGAGATCCTTCTTCTTATCCCTTGTACTGTTCTGCCATCCTCCTAATAAGATGGATAGCTTCTGTGGTAGATCGCCCCGGTATAAATCCGAACTGGTTGTCCGAGATAGACACCATCCTTCGCACTCTCATCTCTACCACTCTCTCCCAGATTTTCATGGTATGACTTAGTAATTTGATACCTCTATAGTTGTTACAGCTCTGGATATCGCCTTTGTCCTTATACAACGGAACCATTGTACTCCACCTCCACTCTTCAGGCATCCTATTAGTCTTGAATATCACATTATACAACCCAGTAAGCCATTCCAATCCTGCTCTACCCACACACCTCCAAAGTTCAACTGGAATTTCCTCTAGCCCGGTAGCTCTACCCCCCTCATCTTACGCATTGCCTCGGTGACCTCATCGACTTCAATGTCCCTACAATAACTTAATTCATGGGGAATGTCGGTGTTCCGCAATCCACCTAGTACAATTCCCTGATCCCCTTCTTCATTTAGGAGTTTATGAAAGTAGGTCTGCCATCTCCTCTTAATCTGGTCATCCCCCATCAGAACTTTGCCGTCCTCATCTTTTATGCACCTCACCTGGTCCAGATCCCGAGCCGCCCTCTCTCTTAGCTTAGCGAGGCGGAATAACTTCTTCTCCCCGCCTTTGCTACCTAGTTCCTCATACAAACGAGCAAAAGCCGCCGTCTTAGCCTCCGTTACTGCCATTTTCGCCTCCTTTCGAGCTACCTTATATCTCTCCATGTTTGCCCTCTTCTCCTCCTCGCCAGTGCTCCCTACTAATCACATGTAAGCTGCCTTCTTCGCTTCCACTTTACCTTGGACAGTAGTATTCCACCACCAGTCTCCTTTATGGCCACCGGCGTGGCTAGAAGATAACCCCAACACATCTCTCGCCGCCTTCCTTATACAATCAGCCGTCGTCGACCACATAGTGTTTGCTTCCCCACTACTTCCCCAGGCTCCCATTTCTGATAACTTTCTTTCCAACTCCTGAGCTTTATCCTCAGTCAAGGCGCCCCACTTAATCCTCTGGCGGCCTCGTATTGATCTTTTCTTCCTCCTTATCATAATGCCAAAGTCCATTACCAAAAGCCTATGCTGTGTTGCAAGGGTCTCACCCGGGATAACTTTGCAATCCATGCACCACCTCCTATCACCTCTTCTGAGGAGAAGATAGTCAATCTGAGTCTTCGCCACCGATTCAAAGCTATGCCCGCAAATTATTTAAAATGACTCAAAATGGCTATTCTTGCAAAAACGGCCTTCCGGTGTCTTTTTTAGGGACATTCGGCATATTTTGAGCAAGAATAGCATCACCCGACTTATTTATAACAAAATAAAAAATTTAACATTTTTTGGTTATTTTTGCAAAAGGGCGTGTGAACCCGGACTTGATTTTGCGGCTATGGCCTTGCAACATTTCCACAAGGAATATTTCAAGGCTGTGGTTGCAAATTATTAAAAATGATTCAAAGTGGCTATTTTTGCAAAAAACAGCCTTCCGGCGTCCTTTTGGAACATTTGGCTATTTTCAAAAACAGCGTCACTTTGATTTATTGAAAACTAAAATTCAACATTTTTGATTTTTTTTTTTTGAAAAAGGATGGTAACCTAAACTTGATTTTGCGGCTACGACCTTTCGACATTTCCGCGAGGGAATATTTCAAGGTTGTGCCCAAAAATTATTTATAAAGATTCAAAGTGGCTATTTTTGCAAAAACAGCCTTCCGGCGTCCATTCGGAACATTCGGCTATTTGCAAAAACAGCATCACTTTGATTTTATTGACAAAATTAAACACACATTTTTTTTTATTTTTTTGAAAGGTGTGGTTGGACTCGATGAGGGTTGCCTACGTATCCCACCTAATGGCGAGAATCAAACCTGCGTAGTTCGGTAAGATTATTTTATGACCAATTATTTCAACAAAATTGTTCTACCTATTTTTCAAACTTTTCTTTTCAAATTTCGACTGAGTTTCGTCAATATTTCAATACTTTTCTGTTCCAAATTTCTTTCTTTTTGTTTTCAGGAATTTAACCAATCAGCATAATAATACGGGACAAATAAATGTAACATATAATATGCTCGGTCTTTGATTACCGGGTCACCTGTCCTAGACGGACCCAACCCCTGTGTTGAGTACCCTAAGGCAAATGCAACATGATGCAAATAAGCGTTCCTACTAGGGATCCGGCATGAAGTCACGTTATTCTAAGTTCAAAACCTCGGTATGTGATCTAGACTGTGTACCCAAGCGGACAACTCGGGCTGAGGAAGGAGCTCCTTTCCGGGAACCAAAAGGCCAACCGGCTTAGAAACTTTCCGAGCCTCTTTATTATTTCGGGGAATGACACTAACAGAATAGGGAGTCTCAACCAGTGAGCACATCCCCGGGGGTGAGAGAAAGAAAGGACTCGGCGCAGTTTGTATATACAGTTCAAATAGTATCAAAGCGGTAAACATATAGCAGTTTGTATATACAATGCAACTAGTATCAAAGCGGTAGACATATAGCACATTATTTAAACATATAATAAAATCAGATATAGACAAAAACAACAATTTAACTGAGCTCGAATTCTTAAACTCTGAACCGAAGTTCTGGGTTAGTTGTCCCCAGCAGAGTCGCCAGAGCTGTCACACCTCCTTTTTTACCGCACAAAAGGTAAATGTAAATGTGTCACTATTTAATACTACACCCCGAGGAGGAATGTAATAATAATCAGTGAAGGAGTTTTTCCACTTAAAGGACAGTCGGAACGGGATCAATTCATTTAATTATTCAGAGTCGCCACTTGGGAAAATAATGGTGTCCCAAGTCACCGGTTTAATCCCGAACCGAGGAAATTTATGACTCAGTATTACAGTCTGCGAAACTAGAAACCTGGATAAGGAATTCTGTTAACCCGGGAGAAGGTGTTAGGCACTCCCGGATTCCGTGGTTCTAGCACGGTCGCTCAACTGAAATTTTTTGCTTTTATCTGATTTCTTTATATATTTTAATCATGTGCTATTAATGTTCCGCTTTTCAATTTTAGGAGAATTGCGACGTCACGAAAACACATTTCGAGTCACACCGCAACCAGTACGCCTGTGACTATTATGTATTTCGGTTTCGCCGGGAGTATGATTTGGGTCACATAAATGCGCAACCGTATTTAGGAAAATAATTTTATTTACAAGTCGTGCTTAAAGAGTCTATCGTCTTTATTAACTTCGGAAAAGACCGTGAAATTTACTAAATGATCCTTTCAAGTCTAAGTATTTTATAACAATTTATTTGAGGGCCCCGCGATTGTGTATTGAGTGCGTCGAGGCTCATCTCACTTTTATTAAAGGCCGATCTTAGGGTGAACTATATTGTCTACTTTTGTTCTTGTCCCTAATATTAATTTAATACCTAATCCTACATGTATTATAGTGAATAAATTTGCGATAAGGAGGCTCTTTTAACATTTTTTTTAGCTCTAATTTAAGAATAGTGTATATAGCAGCCACATGCGCAACTGAGCCCAATACCAAGAAGACCGAAATCCGGGCTTGAAGCCCACGCGCCAGCCCTTTCTATCATATGCCTTTCTGGGCAAAGATTTCACAAATGCATATTGAATTATACTACTCTAATCAATTTCAATCAATAACTAGAGAAAATTTGCTATAGTGTACAAAAATCACAATCTGAAGCCAAAGTTTAAAGATGAGCATTTACATTACTTACTCAAATACAAACTAAACTTTAATAGCTTTCGAACCGTTAAATCCATATATACGGATCTGTACTAATTGTTGATTCCACTATAAATATCTATTTTAATTTCGAGAGACGAATTAACTAGTTGATTCTCACTAGTGATCTATTCCATACACGAACATGCTTTTGTTTCTTATTTTTGATTACAATTAAACACCACTCAACTCACATGGCTTCTTGGCATTGAAATGCTGAAATTTTGAACTCCCTTTAAAAATACTGAACGTTAAACTACACTGTTGTATTCAAATACCCATATATGAACACAAATTCAACTCATGTCCATGTGTTAAGAAAGACTCTCAAACATTCTAGTCATACCATTAACAATTAAAGGAACAATAGTTCAATTATACATTCATCCAAATCCCTACCAACCACTACAATTACTGATACTACAAATTTAATCTAAAGCTGAATATATCGAGACTTGCAAACTCCAGCTTTATTTCATTCAATAGAGTTTACATTGGCAAGGATGTGTACCTGGAATTTCAACAGCAAATTGCAGGGTCAGAAGGATCAGCAAACAGTTTGATAACCAACAACAACAGCACACAGAAGCAGTGAGCAAGGATTGATATAGAGCCCAAGAGCCAGATTTAATGAACAGAAGACCCAACAGTAACTTTTAAAACCCAGCAGTTCATGAATTGTTCAATAACTCGAAATCAAATCAACAAGTTGATCCAAATATTATTCATAACCCTCCAGACATGGATTCACATTCATAACCATGCGATTACCAATCTTTAACTACCAAGTATTCAACCAAAAAAAAACCTGCAATGAACTAGAATGACTTATGAAATTTAAACTCTCACTGTCTCCTATCCAGCTTATGAGACTCTCCAATTATCCCTCTCTTTTCAAGAGTATGTTTCTGTTTTTCAATGTAACTATCTCTCTGTTCTATCTGTTTTTCAGAACCCTCTTCAAGGTCTCCCCCTCTCTGTATCAGTCAATATCCCTTAAACTCACCAGCTCCTCAATCATCTCTCTTTGCCTACTGTCTATCTCTGTTTTCAAATCTTCCAGCCCCGTTTTTTGTTTTGAACTCTTCTCTTATCTCCCTTTCTCCTGTGAGTATATCTCCTTTTTATAGACAAAAATCAGAACCAGCCACTCTTTCAACTTGTCAAAAAACACTCCCTATTGCCTTGCACATGCTCATTTCAGCCTTTCAATCCCCTCCCCATGTGAATTCTCATTTTCCAGCTCTCAAATGCACTCAAAACATTAAAGAACTAATTTTTTTTCTCTGACATTCTCTGCCCAGTGCACTAACTTAGTGTCTAATACCATTTGTTAATTAAAAAGTGTACTGGCAGCTATGAATTTTGACAATCACATGGCTTCCCATTTAAATCACAAACTTTTAAATTCAGTAATTAAGGGATGCCAACTATGACCAATGGATTCATGAAATTTAAACTGACCAAATGATCTCGTGTTATCAGTGACTACATAACGATTTAATCTAACAGACTAAGTAAACTATAATTTGAGATGCACTGGCTTTCGGCAAACAAACTTAACTCAAAATCAAAGCAGAGAAAAAAAAGAATGAAGAAAAATGAAGAAGAAGTAATGAAATTGAAATAAACTAACAGATAACAATGAGAGAAAGAGAACTTCGAACAAATACCCGGAAAATCATGGCGGCCCAAAATACGAACTGACTTTCACCTCTCTTTTATTTTTGGATTTGAAAAGGAATTTAACCGTGTGTTTCCAATCGTGAGAACACGCGACCAAATTCCAATTCAAACCAAACATGCTCTTCATGCCTTAAACGTTTGAAGTAAAATACGGGCCTTTTTGTGTTTTAGCAATTGACGAGTTGGGGTAGTGTTTGGATCGAAATAGAGGTGGTGGTGGTCTGAGAGAAGCCTAGTGGTGGTGGGATATGGGTTTGGAGTCAAACAAAGGCGGCTAGGGTTCTGCTCGATTCTTTGAATGGAGATTCGATACGATTGGTGGGGAATCGAAACTAGCTGTTATGGGGGTTGGAATGGGGAAGTTATGGGGGTTCTGCGGTGTAAAGATTGGATTGTTTGGACCACCGGAACCGCCGTGAGGCGATTTCCAGTGGTGGTGGAGGCGGCGGCGATTAACGATTTGTGTCTCTAGGGTTGGAGATGGACGACGAGGCGGGGTGTTCTGAAGGGGGGATGGGATTTTGGAGGATTGATATATTAAAAAGATTGTATTAATCAGGACCATTGGATATTAGAAACCAACGGTCTGGATTAGATCAATTAGAACCAAACGTAGTCGTTTAGGGTGATACGGGCGGGGCGCGGGTATGGTAATGGATCGGGTAATGAGGGAGATTGGAGACCGTCTGATCAACGAAGATCAACGGCTGGGATGGAGACGTCTTAAACGGCGTCGTTTGGCTGTGTTGGAGACGGACTGGGCTGTTGGGACGTTTTGGGCCTGGTGTTTTGGACTGGATTTGGCCCATTCTAATTTCCCTATCTCTTTATTTCCTAAAACTAGACTCTATATTATATTTTTTATATATATATATATATATATATATAATCTGATTAACTTGTAACACATATAATTAATTTTTACTAACAGTTAACATACATAATTAAATACCAAATCACACAATTGTACATTAAATGACACAAAGAAAAAAAATACATATTTTTTTGTAATTTTCTTTCTTTAAAAAATTAAACACGATTCAGTTAATTCCTAAGCGCACAATTGAACTCCGAAATGCGCGCGCGATATATATTTTTGTATTTTTTATTAATTTTAAACAAATAAACACGCACAGATAAATACAAACAATAAATAAAAAATAACACAAAATCCACAAAAATCACACACAACACAAAACTATTTTATTTTGAATTTTTGGGAGTAATTCTCATGTAGGGCAAAAATCACGTGCTCACAAACCCAACTAGATTAAGCCTGATTCATCTCGTCCACACGCAAGAACTCGGGCTACGCGCCCTCGACTCAAAATACAACGAATGTTTAACGACAGTTGAACTAGGACTCAGGCCATGAGCCTTCGCCGAATTAATTCAATCATAGTTGAATCAGAACTCGGGCTACGCGCCCTCGACTCAAAATAATCACAACGATAGTTGAACTGGGACTCGGGCCATGAGCCTTCGTCGAATTATAGTTGAATCAGAACTCGGGCTACGAGCCCTCGACTCAAAATAATCAACAAATATTCAAGGACTGTTGACTGGGACTCAGGCCATGAGCCTTCGCCGAATTAATTCAACCATAGTTGAATCAGAACTCGGATTACGTGCCCTCGACTCAAAATAATCAACGAATGTTCAACGACAGTTTAACTGGGACTCATGCCATGAGCCTTCGCCGAATTAATTCGACCATAATTGAATCAGAACTCGGGCTACGCGCCCTCGACTCAAAATAATCAACGAATGTTCAATGACAGTTGAATTGGGACTCGGGCCATGAGCCTTCGCAGAATTAATTCAACCATAGTTGAATCAGAACTCGGGCTACGTGCCCTCGACCCAAAATAATCAATGAATATTCAACGACAGTTGAACTGGGACTCAGGCCATGAGCCTTCGCCGAAATAATTCAACCATAGTTGAATCAGAACTCGAGCTACGTACCCACATCGCCATCACTGCTACCTCGTTCATCAAACCAACGCCTGGCACCCCCTCAACGATTCGTTCTCAACCGCATAACACAACTGACCAAGCTGCGACACCAAAGCAGATTCCAGCAGCAACAAATTCTCATTCACAGGAATTTCAACAACACGCAGCCTCCCGTCCGGATGGACCGCACCACTCGTAAATCCCATCACGAAACATGCATACGTCTTCGGAATCCAAGTCAGAATCAGATGTAGAAACCTCTCCCACCGTCGCCATCTCCATCAAAGGAGTACTCGAGCCGCCAATATCCACGACCACCCGAGAAGGTTCCCCCAACTCGACCATACGGGTCGAAGATTGAGCAGTAGGGGCGACACATCCCTCTCGATCCTCTCGATCCCGAGCCTCATTTTCTCCTGGCCTGACGTCTGGAGTATGCGCCGTGTCCGCATCCCCCCTCACCCCAGAAGGGGGGAATCCACATTATCACAATAGGAGGAACGGGTCAAACCGCCACTGACAAAGCCGGAGGGGAAATAATCATGCGCCTAACCAAAGGTCTATCTTCCTCATCGCACGAAGACGAATCGTCTCGAGGGCGAACGATCCCCGATGGACCTTCGCCCCAAAATAAAGGACGTGAAGGGGATGGCGCTGCGGAAGTCTCAACCGATGCGGCCCTAGGAACCCAGCATGGTACCGGTGCAGTAAAGAACCTAGCAATTGCACCAGGTCGCCGAAACGCCAATTGGCCGCCGAAACGCCAATTATGAGCCGCGGTACACTCTCCCTGCAACAAAGGACAAGGTCAGCCCCAGTATGTATTAGGTTCGAAACAAGCCACACACGGAGAATATAACCCTCTTACCTACAGCTGGCCCCGACCATATTTCTCCCAAAAAGACATCCACGAGCGGATCTCCTCGGTGTGCGGAGCCATGGCTTCGAGCCACCCGCGCAGACCGGCAAACAAAGGCGGAGGCGACCTCTCAGCTAGAGAAACGATAACGAAAACAATGATAATCTAAACATGAGAAGAGGAAGAGAATCAAGCCTACTACTTAAAAGGGACAACTTACGTCTGTAATTCCAAGTCTCCGGGAATCATGGAGAAGGTGCCACCAGATGCTCGGTCCGAATATAGAAAAGTTATTCAAACGGGCGAGGTTTGACCTCGTCATCTAAAGCAGCCGTCAACCCCTTCGAATCACGCGGGCTCATCTGAAGCATACTCCCCCGCACCCGCTGAGAAGCATATAGAGCAAGCACATGTTGGAGCATGACAGTCCTTCCGGTTAACTCCGCAAACTTTAAAAACATCGCCAGAAGTTTGTATAAAGACGGGGTGAGCTGCCCCGGGCACATATTGTAATATCGAGAGAAGTCAACCACCAAATTGGGGAGTAGGACCCTGAATCCCAGCCTAAGAGGGTATGCGTAAAAAACATAGTACCCGGCATGGTCGGTATGGACCCTCTCCTTTGGTCGGGCGAGCACAATGTCAGCATGAGAAGGCACGAACCCTTGTTCCCGTAGTTGGGTCATAACCACCTCCCCCATCAATGGGGCCTCATCCACCAGGTCATCCCCACCGTCGACGGTAAAATCCACCGCCGGGCTCCCAGTTGCGGGAAGTATTTCGTCTACCAGCGGAACTCTCTCAGCTTCATTTTGCCCATCATCCCCCAGCACCGGAGAAAGGCCTTCAATCACTGGAAGACTAACCGGCACCACTGTCAGAAGAATTTCACGGGAAGATGAACCAGCCATTGATCAGTTGCTTAAAGAATAAAGTAGGGTATTTGATTCAACTAAGAACGGGAAAGAACTTTTCGCAAAGAAGAAAGAATTCTAAAGGCTCACAAGAAATAAGATCTGCGAAAATCTCACAAATGAACTAGAGAATACCAGGAATCAAGTACCTCATACCGTCTTATAGGCAACGCAATCGATTTTCGAAAAAACCGACGGGTGCCATTAAATGGATGATTTACCACCAAGGGCAGGTTAAATCCTACACCCTCGAAAATTCGTATGGACTGTACGAATCATGATTCGCATTGCGACGTACTAACTATTCCCCTGTAGACACGTAATTTTTGACCATCCCCGAAATTTTACCCGTTTTAGCGTAGAATATTTAATTTAGGTCTCATATAGCTATTAACACTATTTTTAACTCTTTTACATTATTTTTATCATAAAATTGAAAAAATACAAAAATAGTTTCATGCTATTATATAATTTATTTAATTAATTGAAATTAATTTGGTTTTAATTCAATACATTTGGTTATTTAGTTAATAAATTGCTAAAATTAAAGAATTACAAGTTTTGGGCCCCATTTTGCAATAGAGGAGGCCCAAATCTGGTGGCCCAATCCCTTGACCCACCCCAGCCGCCCCACTATTCATCTCCTTCATAACAAATAACATACCCAAAACAAAAAACCCTAGAACCCATCAACCCTTCAGTCAACCTTACACCAGCCTCACCGCACGAAGCCGCCGACCACCAACCCTACGCCGCCTGAAACCAGCCGCAAATTAGCTTCCCAAAAACAAATCCTTGAGCAGAACACCTCTAACCAGCCGCCCACCTCTTCATCAAAGAACATAACAAAAGAACAAAAAAAACCCTAGCACACAAGAGGCTACAGCCGCCCCACCACTAACCTACACCCATCGTCTTGGTCGTCTCTTCACCCTAAGTCATCGTGAAACCCAGCTCCCTCACCACCATAACTCGCCGGAAACACCACCTCGTTACCATTTCCATCAGCTGTGACCAGCTCTTCTCTAACGAGTCAGCCACGCCGCCAGCCTTCACCTTTCCCCTATGACGAGCAGCTCTCTTTCTGGGCAGAAATCCCAAAGACCCGTGTCTTGGGTGCTCAAACTTCCTACGAGACATATTTCCCGTCCAAGAGTCTTCACCCACCGTGAACCCAAACGACGTCCAACCCATTAACCAGCGACTCTACTCACCAGAAACATAAGAATAGTAGCACACTCCCCTTCCGTCTTTCACCTTCTCTCAAATTTTTGAAATTCAAAAGGGATTCTCAAATCTTAAAAAAAAAAAGAGAACAAAACAAAAGAAGAAGAAGCTGTGGTTCAAAAATTGTTGCTGCTCTTTGTTCGGATCTGACGGTCTGGTATTAGAGAGCTTAATGGTGCTGTAGAGCTTGTTGTGAAGCTGAGAGTTTGATTTTGAACTCAAATCCCTGTTCGATTCCGCTGATTTCACTATTTCAGGAACTGCTGATCTTCGGTTGAGTTTGCCTCTACCTTTAGTCGGTTTATTCGAGTTTTCCTTGTTCAACCAGCCTTGATTCGGCCTAGTTTGGCTATTTCCTTCGCCTAGCAGCCGTTGTTCCAGTCAGTTCGCCGGTTCGAGTGTCCGTTCCCGGTTCTTGTTCGCGATTCTATTGTTGAATTAGTTGCTGCCACTCTTTTGCCGAGTTTTGGAGTCGGAATTTATAACTAAATTATCTCAATTCCTGCTCTAAAAAAACCTTGCTTAACAGGTTCAATTCTTGCCTTGTTTCTTTATTTCTATTCCTCTCAATCTTGATTTTTTTTATGAGTATAAACTTGGTGATTGTGTTGTTATCATATTACTTGATTGTTGGTGTTGAGTTATCAGAGTAATGTTTTCTGTTGATCCAAAGAATGGTTTTAATTTAATTGTCTAATACAAATAAATATCTTTAGACGTTAAACAAGATTTAAGCTAAGATATAAAATGAGATGCTCTTACACTGACTTTGGAATAGTTAATCTGGTCCTGGGTTCAGAATTTGAAAAGGCAAGAATCTCGTTAGTTGGAATTAATTGAAATCTAGGCTTTGGTCATGGTTATGCATTAGAGTTTGGTTTAATAATAAGTTAATTATACGTTATTCGTTTGGATCGTTAGGAGCATATTTAGGCCGTCATCACTTGAGTATGCAATCTTTAGAATTTTGCTTTTTGATTTTGAGGCGAGAGGTCGTTCCCGTGGTTAAATTTATCCGGGGAATGCCCCGTGAAGTTTGTAAACATTATCATCCAGGGTATACCCCGAAGTATTTGTATTTGGAGGCCTTGACGAGCATGGTGGAAAAGTACGTAATAGCTTAGGATTTTTCTTTTCTTTTCCTTTTCGTTTTCTTTTATTAGGTGGGGACGACCTCGAGCCTATTGTATGTTTATTCTATTTTTTGTGTGTTTTACCTCAATTTGAATGTTTTGAAAGCCAACCTGATCAAATACGCAACCGTACTAGTTACGGAATTTGGGGAGTGCCTAACACCTTCTCCCTGAGTCAAATGAACCCCCTTACCCGAATCTCTGGTGCAGACTTAGTTTTGAAGTCTAAAGTGTTTTAAAGGAAAATCATTTAAAAAACGGTGGCATGGCACACCGAAATCAATTGTCAGGTGGCGACTCTGAGTTAATTCCTTTTAAACACACATTTTTGTCACTTTCAAAATTGAAAAACCCTTTTCAAGCTTTTTACTAAAAAATCTTTTATTTATTTAAGAGGGTTTAGTGGAAGGTTTTGTTTATAAAAAAAGGGGTGTGACATCTCTGGCGACTCTGCTGGGGAACTTGCAGGTTCGAGCTAGTACTTGATTTTGTTGGCTTTTAAAATATTTGATTGAGGTTTTTTGTGCTTTTTCATTAGCTTTATTTGATTTTTATTATGTTTTTATATTTTGTTATTTGCTAGTTGCTTATTTGTTTATAGTTTTTGCTTTATGTGTTTACTGCTTTATAACTGTCATCATATGCATTACCCGGTCAATTCTTTCTGAAACAAGTCTCGGAGCACGCGTCGCGTGCACGAAATCTTTGTTGAGTCACCCTTAATTTAGGAGGGGGGCCGTCGGACGTATGGAGTGGGTGGAAAGCTTGAGCAGCCACCATCGACCATACGCTCCCCCGAATCGCCTTGTTAGTGAACCCAACCGTAGGTCAGCCTTTAGGTCATTTTTATTTGCATCATGTCATTTAGACCTAGCAAGGTTCGGTCCCAGGTACCGTGTCCCTTTGTAGGAAACTTGTCCAAATTTGGTCAAAATGGGCCCGTGGCCCAAAATGACATGTAATCATCCTATGTGCTAAATGTCGCATCTTTGAGGGTAAAAAGGTTATTTGGCGGACCGATGTTCGGGAAAGAAGGGTGAAAAAATGAAAAAAATAGGGTCCGGATGCATTTTCCTTTCACAACTTTTCAAGAAAAATCCAAAAAAAAATTAAAAATGAAAAATCCAAAAAAGATTTTACTTTTCCATTATTTTCCAAAAATTCAAAAAAAATTGAAAATGAGGAAATCCAAAAAAAGATTTTACACTTTTCCATTATTTTCCAAAATTCAAAAAAAAATTGAAAATGAAAAATACAAAAAGATTTTACACTTTTTATTATTTTCCAAAAATTCAAAAAAAAATTGAAAATGAAAAATCCAAAAAGATTTTACATTTTTCCATCCTTTTTCAAAAATATAAAATATAGCTTTTTACAAATTAATTGCATCTTCCCAAACTACGCGAACCTGATTCTCGTCTCTCGGGGCGAGATACGTAGGCAACCCACATAGGGTCCGGTCTTCCTAGTAAGTCTTAGGTTCTTGGCTTTGCGGGGTCTTAGCCAAATCTTGCATGTCTAGCCACTTTTGGCCACGTCGGTCATTCTTGCAAAATGGGGCTATTTTTGCAAAAGTGGTTCAATAAACTCATATTAGGATTTTGAGTCTACAAATAGGAGTCATATTTCTTTAGGGTCCGCCCTTTTTCAGTTTGCATTTTTAGCCACTTTTGGCCACATCGGCCATTCTTGCAAAATGGTGTCATTTTCGCAAAAGTGGTTCAATTACTCATATATTAGGATTTTGAGTCTACAACTAGGAGTCATATTTCTTTAGGGTCCGCCCTTTTTCAGGTTTGCATTTTTAGCCACTTTTGGCCACATCGGCCATTCTTGCAAAATGATGTCATTTTCGCAAAAGTGGTTCAATTACTCATATATTAGAATTTTGAGTCTGTAACTAGGAGTCATATTAATTTAAGGTCCTTCCTTTTTGAGTTTGCATCTTTAGCCACTTCTAGTCATATCGGCTGTTTTTTTTGCAAAATGGGTCTTTTTTGTCGTTTGGTCTTGGGCCATGATTATTGAGAGTTTAAATTTATATAAGCCTTAATGATGTGTATTTCTACGTCTTAGAGGTCACCTTTATTGAGTTTGCATTAATAGCCATCATTGGCTATATGGGTTAATTTTCAAAAATAGCTCAATCGTGTCTTGCATGTGTCCAATAGAAGGTGCCGTGGTGTCGCTTAATGTCTCGAGTCACTGATTCACTTGATCTTACTTTTTCCATTTAGGTATGGAGCGATTTGCTAGAGTTTGAGCATGATATACCCCAGGACATTCTAGTCAAAGACCATTGCACACGAGCTGTTTGGGGATACTTTTAATTTTAGTCTATCTTATGTTGTCTTTCAATTTTTAGTCTTGTACAGTTGCATCGAATCTGTCAGTCTAGTTAAGATGGTCTAGTCTTTTATTATAGTACTTCTTGTTTTGTATTTGAAAAACCAAAAAAATTTATAAATGAAAATTTCAAAAAGATTTTATTCTTATTTTATTTTATCCATTACTTTTCAAGAACTACGCTTGATCTGATTCATGAGGGGCATGATACGTAGGCAACCTATATAGGGTTCGATCGAATCATTTTTTTTTCTGAAAACTAAAAAAAAAGAAAAAAAAAGAAAAAAAAAGAGAATGAATTGTGGATGTGAGAAATGAGAGGAAAGAAAAGAGCAAATTAAAAAGAAAACGGGGGGAAGGAAAACGGGAAAGCCAAGAAGTGCTGGAAAATGAAGAAAAAGAAGGTTGAAGTGAACAAAATTGAGATGATGCCAAATGATCTTTTGACCCTCGAAGTCATTCTAGAACCGTTAATTGTTGCTAGGGGCATTGCACGTAATGTGATATTTCTATCTGATAAATGTCCTAACGCTAACGTGTTGGCTTTGTATTGCTCCTCGCTGTTACTTTCATTATAACAGAGGGTGGTTAGTTTGTGGCACTTGGTGCTTTGTTCACACAACACAAGGTCAAAGATCAAGGTGGCCATAGCTAGCAAAGACTTTGACACAAGAGTTGTTAACCCGTCGAGGGAGGTTGAGATGTCGGAATCTGAATGGAAATATGAGGTCCAAAGGTTGAAACAACAGATGGCAGAGATGTATCAAGCCTGGATTAAGGGACATTCTCCACCTTCATTCCCTACCAACTATACAGAAAACCATGCCTCCACTCCATCACTATCACATGCCCAAGTTTCCACTACCGTTGATCTTTCTCCTCAACATGCACCAGACTTTACCCATTACTACAATTACCCTGGTGTTTCCTCCCAAACTTTCCATGCTCCACCAGTCAAAACAACCACATTCCAACTCCTACCCAAATATTGCACAGAATTCTTTACCTGCACATGATGATGCAAGCTTTGTGGGAAAGATGCATGGTGACATGGAGTATGAAAGTCCTCTAGGGAAGTTGCTGACTGAAGTTAATGATATTTAAATTGGTGAAGGTCCCGGTAATTTTGATGTACAACCCAGTGGCTAAAATGTCGAGCTTGGTGATTGGAAAGGCACTCCTTTCTTGGTTGGCCGGGAGGAGTTTTGGTGGTTTATTTTATTGTCATTTCTGCTTGTCGAGGTTATCTCAGGGTTGTAATCCAGACATTATCATGTGGCTCAAACCCATCTTCTTCTCATTTTGTCTAGTTTGTTTAGTTGTAGTAACTCATCTAATATTCTTTAGGATTGTTCCAGGGTTGCAACCCATGTCTGTTTTGCTTGTTCTGTTCAAACCCTTTTCACCATCTGTCCAATACAATCTCCTATTTTCTGCTAATTCTAGTCAGTTTTGTTAGGTCATTTTTCCTTCTTATAGTTCTCTTCGTCCTAACTCAAGTGACATGACATGCACGCATAATTCTCAGCCTGATCTTGAAAACTAGTCTGATCGTGAAGTAATGACACATTTTTGAACATGACAAAAGAGGCATTTGATGAAACAAGTAAAGATTCACGCATTTTGAGAAAAAATAAAGTTTGGATTGAGTGAAACTGAGGCAGTAAGTCTAGAAATCAAGAGGTTGATAAGAGCATACAATAAGGAAATATTTCTCAAGCAGTTTGAGGTAAATCAGTCAGTGCTGAAATACATTTTTCCACAGCAAGGTAAGGTTGAATCGAGTTTGTTTTGAATTGGCAAGGATCAATTATTGGGACAAAGGTATTGCCTGTCGGCACTTTTTGTTTGTGATGATGCCATCAATAGATACTGTGCGTGATTTCTTTGCTTATCTTCAATTGCATGCTTGTACTTGGCATTCTCAAAGTTTCGTATGACGAAGGCTTTTTATTCTGCTACCCAAACATTTTTATCCTTTGCTACCCATTTTGAGCCCTGATATTTTTTGTTTCGTACCCCTCTCTTGGAATCAGAAATAGAGTCAGGGCCTAGAAAATAAAAGAAAAAGAAAAAAAGAAGAAAAAAGGAAAAGAGAAAAAGAAGAAGGAAAAAAAGGAAATGAGAAAAAGAAACAAAAAGACAAAAAAGAAAAAGAAAAAAAGAAATAGTAACAAAAAGTAGTCTTTTGAACTACGTTCGACCTGATTCTTGTCACCACAAGATACGTAGGCAGCCTTACGGTTCGGTCGCACTAAATAAAATATTTCATAATCCCCCGAAATCAATACTGGGGCAAATTTTCTATGAAATCCCATCATTAAAAAAAATCCAAAAATTCCCCAAACTTCATGAAACTGGGGCAGAAGTTTTAATTTTTCCAAAAGACCTCATTCCAAAAGTTGTAATTTTGAACCCTTTCATCTAGAATTATTTTGAGCCTTCATGCTACCCTTCTTTCTAACCCTCTCCAAAAGCCTACATTACGGTCCAAAGAAAGACCTTCCGACCAATCATTGAGGATGCCATATCAAGTGTTGGTGAAAGTATGATCTCCCTGCATCATGGGTAATACCTTTGTTCTCAGAACAATGAGAGAAATGATAAAATGAGAGAGTCTTATCGGTGAAAACCCTCAGGGGCACCGTAAGGCGACGGTGAGTTGAGAAAAAGAGCAAAATGAGAGAGGCTTGATGGTGAAAACCCTTCGGGGCACTACAAGTCGACTGAGGATTGTGGATCAAATGGGACAATTGAAGCGCTGAAGCCCATTTTCACAGCGAAGAGGTACAACAAGAGTTGAATATTAAATTTGCTTGAGAGATTAGGCCACTCGATCCAAAGGTGCATGTCCTGGTCATTAGGGTTGGTATCCACATCTGATAAGTTTCTACTTTGTAATTTTCTTGTTAAGTATCATCTCTTTCCCTTGTCCCTTATTTTGTTTCCCTCGTTTTGTTTGAGTCCCTTCTTGAGTTTGTTTGGTCAGAACAAGTGTGGAATGACTTAAAAATTTGCCACCAGCTTTCCAATTGCACAAAGCGGAGTTCGGCCATGCACATCACAATTGACATGATTTAGAATAAGAAGTATGGTGATAACCGAGGTTCGGGCAGTTGAGTGGATCTTGAATTTTGAGAAAATATAAAGACTCAACAATTCTCAAAATAAAAACGCAATGCAACAAGTGAATGTGAGAGATTCAGGTCAGAGGTTTTGTGGTCTAATTCCAATCAAAGGGTCAAACAACTCCTTGCTAGCCCGAAGCAGCTAATCGGAATGAAACATGGCAATGGCAGAAGCAGACACCCAGCAATGATGCCACAAACTAACCACCATATTTTCAAACTAACCAGATTTTATTTGTCTAAAGCAGGGGCAAGAAATTTTTAAGTCCACGGGGACCTCCCATGGAAAAGCATGGTTCAAGGAGCAAAAATTCTATTCAGAATCCTCCAAGATAGGAGCATGGCTCAGGTAAGTTCATTCTTAGTTTTCAGAACCCTCCTGGATAATGGGATTTAATTTTAGAATTTTCAAGACCCTCCTAGATAATAGGATTTAGTTTTAGAATTTTTAGGACCCTCTTGGATAGTGGGATTTAATTTTAGAATTTTCAGGACCCTCCTGGATAATGGGATTTAATTTTTGAATTTTCAGGACGCTCCTGGATAATGGGATTTAATTTTTGAATTTTCAGGACCCTCCTGGATAATGGGATTTAGTTTTAGAATTTTCAGGACCCTCCTGGACAATGGGATTTAGCTTTAGAATTTTCAGAACCCTCCTGGATAATGGGATTTAATTTTTGAATTTTCAGGGCCCTCCTGGATAATGGGATTTAATTTTTGAATTTTCAGGACCCTCCTGGATATATTTAATTTTTGAATTTTCAGGACCCTCCTGGATAATGAGATTTAGTTTTAGAATTTTCAGGACCCTCCTGGATAATGGGATTTAGCTTTAGAATTTTCAGGACCCTACTGGATAATGGGATTTAATTTTTAAATTTTCAGGACCCTCCTAGATAATGGGATTTAATTTTTGAATTTTCAGGACCCTCCTGGATAATGGGATTTAATTTTAGAATTTTCAGGACCCTCCTCGATAATGGGATTTAGTTTTAGAATTTTCAGGACCCTCCTGGATAATGGGATTTAATTTTATAATTTTCAGGACCCTCCTGGATAATGGGATTTAGTTTTAGGATTTTCAAGACCCTCCTGGATAATGGGATTTAATTTTAGAATTTTCAGGACCCTCCTGGATAATGGGATTTTGTTTTAGAATTTTTAGGACCCTCCTGGATAATGGGATTTAATTCTAGAATTCTCAGGGCCCTCCTGGATAATGGGATTTAATTTTAAAATTCTCAGGACCCTCTTGGATAATGGGATTTAATTTTAGAATTTTCAGGACCCTCCTGGATAATGGGATTTAATTTTTGAATTTTCAGGACCCTCCTGGATAATGGGATTTAGTTTTAGAATTTTCAGGACCCTCCTAGATAATGGGATTTAGTTTTAGAGTTCTCATGACCCTCCTGGATAATGGGATTTAATTTTAGAATTTTCAGGACCCTCCTGGATAATGGGATTTAATTTTTGAATTTTCGGGACCTCCCGGATAATGGGATTTAATTTTTGAATTTTCGGGACCCTCCTGGATAATGGGATTTAGTTTTAGAATTTTCGGGACCCTCCTGGATAATGGGATTTAATTTTAAGTTTTCAGGACCCTCCTGGATAATGGGATTTAGTTTTAGAATTTTCAGGACCCTCCTGGATAATGGGATTTATTTTTAGGATTCTCAGGACCCCCCTGGATTATGGGATTTAATTTTAGAATTTTTCAGGACCCTCCTAGATAATGGGATTTATTTTTAGAATTTTCAGGACCTTCCTGGATAATGGGATTTAGTTTTAGAATTTTTAGGACCCTCCTGGATAATGGGATTTAATTTTAGAATTTTCAGGACCTTCCTGGATAATGGGATTTAGTTTAAAGTTCTCGGGACCCTCCTGGATAATGGGATTTAATTTAAAGTTCTCAGGACCCTCCTGAATAATGGGATTTAATTTTAGAATTTTCAGGACCCTCCTGGATAATGGGATTTAATTTTAGAATTTTCAGGACCCTTCCGGATAATGGGATTTAATTTTAGAATTTTCTAGACCCTCCTGGATAATGGGATTTAATTTTAGAATTTTCAGGACCCTCCTGGATAATGGGATTTAGTTTTAAATTTTCAGGACCCTCCTGGATAATGGGATTTAATTTTAGAATTTTCAGGACCCTCCTGGATAATGAGATTTAGTTTTAGAATTCTCAGGACCCTCCTAGATAATGGGATTTAATTTTTGAATTCTCAGGACCCTCCTAGATAATGGGATTTAATTTTAAAGTTTTCACGACCCTCCTAGATAATGGGATTTAATTTTAGAAATCTCAGGACCCTCCTGGATAATGAGATTTAATTTTAGAATTTTGAGAGCTTTGTAGGTAGCATGATCCAATTAACATTCACATTTATGCCCGAATCCCAAACTGGGGCAGGAAAATTTCATTTGTTTTGTTGTAAATGTCAGGCGCCTACCTGGACAACGAGGGAAATCATTTCAGAAATCAATTCATGCTAGAAGTAGCAGAAGCTCGCGGCAAGAATGCGAGTCAACAATCCGAGGTGATCAAGATAAGTCATTTCAATCAAGAATAGAAAAGAAAAACAAAACAAAAAAAAGGGGAAAGAAGAGGGTGAGTCCAAAATGCAGAGACCGAGACAAGAGGTGGATCGCTAAGGACATGACTAAAGTCACAAGCATTGTATGTCCAGTTTTGATTCGAAAAGAAGAAGAAAAACGAGCTAACACCTGCATCTAGCGAGCATCAAGGTTCAGATCTAAAGTCTACATGAAGAACCATTCAAGACTCAAGATCAAGCTTCAGAAGACTTAGAGATAGGAATCTTGTAACTCATAGTTATCAGGTTTAGTTAGTCTTTTTCATTTTCTGATTTTGATGTAATAACAGGACCGTGAACTGGAACCTCGACGGCACTCGACTCGACTCGACTCTCCACCTCGGTAAACTCCATCATCTCATTCACTTCTGAACTACACGTGACCTGATTCCTCTATAGCCGAGGATATGTAGGCAGCTCAGATACCAGAGCTCGGTCACATTCTCTTTTCTTCTAGTTGGTCTTTAAATAAGGGTCAGGTCAAAAATCATGTCTAGTCGTTCTTTGTTTGAAAATACTTTGTATTTTCAGTCAAAGAGGAGCAGCTGTAGACACGTAATTTTTTACCATCCCCGAAATTTTACCCGTTTTAGCGTATAGTATTTAATTTAGGTCTCATATAGCTATTTACACTAATTTTAACTCTTTTACATTATTTTTATCATAAAATTGAAAAAATACAAAAATAGTTTCATGCTATTACATAATTTATTTAACTAATTGAAATTAATTTGGTTTTAATTCAAAGCATTGGGTTATTTAGTTAATAGATTGCTAAAATTAAAGAATTACAAGTTTTGGGCCCCATTTTGCAATAGAGGAGGCCCAAATCTGGTGGCCCAATCCCTTGACCCACCCCAGCCGCCCCACTGTTCATCTCCTTCATAACAAATAACATACCCAAAACAAAAAACCCTATAACCCATCAACCCTTCAGTCAACCTTACACCAGCCTCACTGCACGAAGTCGCCGACCACTAACCCTACGCTGCCTGAAACCAACCGCAAATCAGCTTCCCAAAAACAAATCCTTGAGCAGAACACCTCTAACCAGCCGCCCACCTCTTCATCAAAGAACATAACAAAAGAACAAAAAAAACCCTAGCACACAAGAGGCTACAGCCGCCCCACCACTAACCTACACCCATCGTCTTGGTCGTCTCTTCACCCTAAGTCATCGTGAAACCCAGCTCCCTCACCACCATAACTCGTCGGAAACACCACCTCGTTACCATTTCCATCCGCCGCGACCAGCTCTTCTCTAACGAGTCAGCCACGCCGCCAGCCTTCACCTTTCCCATGTGACGAGCAGCTCTCTTTCTGGGCAGAAATCCCAAAGACCCGTGTCTTGGGTGCTCACTTCCTATGAGACATCTTCCCCGTCCAACAGTCTTCACCCATCGTGAACCCAAACGACGTCCAACCCATTAACCAGCGACTCTACTCACCAGAAACATAAGAACAGTAGCACACTCCCCTTCCGTCTTTCACCTTCTCTCAAATTTTCGAAATTCAAAAGGGATTCTCAAATCTTAAAAAAAAAAGAGAACAAAACAAAAGAAGAAGAAGCTGTGGTTCAAAAATTGTTGCTGCTCTTTGTTCGGATCTGCCGGTCTGCTATTAGAGAGCTTAATGGTGCTGTAGAGCTTGTTGTGAAGCTGAGAGTTTGATTTCGAACTCAAATCCCTGTTCGATTCCGCTGATTTCACTATTTCGGGAACTGCTGATCTTCGATTGATTTTGCCTCTACCTTTAGTCGGTTTATTCGAGTTTTCCTTGTTCAACCAGCCTTGATTCGGCCTAGTTCGGCTATTTCCTTCGCCTAGCAGCCGCTGTTTCAGTCAGTTCGCCGGTTCGAGTGTCCGTTCCCGGTTCTTGTTCGCGATTCTATTGTTGAATTAGTTGCTGCCACTCTTTTGCCGAGTTTTGGAGTCGGAATTTATAACTGAATTATCTCAACTCCTGCTCTAAAAAAACCTTGCTTAACAGGTTCAATTCTTGCCTTGTTTCTTTATTTCTATTCCTCTCAATCTTGATTTTTTTTTATGAGTATAAACTTGGTAATTGTGTTGTTATCATATTACTTGATTGTTGGGGTTGAGTTATTAGAGTAATGTTTTCTGTTGATCCAAAGAATGGTTTGAATTTAATTGTCTAATACGAATAAATATCTTTAGACGTTAAACAAGATTTAAGCTAAGATATAAAATGAGATGCTCTTACACTGACTTTGGAATAGTTAATCTCGTCCAGAGTTCAGAATTTGAAAAGGCAAGAATCTCGTTAGTTGGAATTAATTGAAATCTAGGCTTTGGTCATGGTATGCATTAGAGTTTGGTTTAATATTAAGTTAATTATACGTTATTCGTTTGGATCGTTAGGAGCATATTTAGGCCGTCATCACTTGAGTAGACAATCTTTAGAATTTTGCTTTTTGATTTTGAGGCGAGAGGTCGTTCCCGTAGTTAAATTTATCCGGGAAATGCCCCGTGAAGTTTGTAAACATTATCATCCGGGGTATACCCCGAAGTATTTGTATTTGGAGGCCTTGACGAGCATGGTGGAAAAGTACGTAATAGCTTAGGATTTTTCTTTTCTTTTCCTTTTCGTTTTCTTTTATTAGGTGGGGACGACCTCGAGCCTATTGTATGTTTATTCTATTTTTGTGTGTTTTACCTCAATTTGAATGTTTTGAAAGCCAACCTGATCAAGTACGCAACCGTACTAGTTACGGGATTTGGGGAGTGCCTAACACCTTCTCCCAGAGTCAAATGAACCCCCTTACCCGAATCTCTGGTGCAGACTTAGTTTTGAAGTCTAAAGTATTTTAAAGGAAAATCATTTAAAAAACGGTGGCCTGGCACACCGAAATCAATTGTCAGGTGGCGACTCTGAGTTAATTCCTTTTAAACACACATTTTTGTCACTTTCAAAATTGAAAAACCCTTTTCAAGCTTTTTACTAAAAAATCTTTTATTTATTTAAGAGGGTTTAGTGGAAGGTTTGGTTTAAAGAAAGGGGTGTGACATTCCCCTTCGCTAGTAATACTCGTATACGAAAGATCGGACCTTTGTTATGAGGGAGGAAGAGGGGAAGAGATGCCATGATCTCGACACAAGCAGTTGTCATTCCCCCTCTCGCCCGAAAAAGGTCCATTCCTCGACCGCTCAAATTCGCTCATCAGGTTCAACTTCGAGGCGACCATGATAAGCGGAGGGACTAACTGTATGGGTCATAATCCGATTCTACAACAATCGACAAGACTAATTGTTTCTTTTGGCTAACGCAAGCGTAATAAGTGCCACGATCACTTTCAATTAAGGGTGCTTTCCGTATCCGTCTAAAATGGTTATTGAGGTCACGAATCATCTGATATGTCTGAAATAATCCCCTAACGTGGGCCCAACCCCAAAAGGTCAACTCATACACCAACATCTATAAATACCAAGGGATGAGCCAGTAAAGGGGGTTCCACTCTCTCCCTATGAGGATTCTAGAAATACAGAGTAAAATACAGAGTGAGAACCCAAGAAAAAGGCAGAAAGAGGGTAGATCGAATTAAACATTATTGTAAAGTTCTAAACCTCTCCATGGGGAGGCAGACTACTCTATTATCATGAATAAAGATCACCGATATTTTCTGTTGCTAATATGAATATTTCCATTATCTTTTCCTTTGTTAGATTTTTGATGTGCTACGATTTGCTATGATTGACCCTCCATTTATATCGATTATTTTAAATTCATAAATGACTAGTAACATTAGTCAAACAAGCCTCGTTGATTTTGTTTTCTGCTTTTTGATTTTCATGACTACAAAGACCTTCCATTTGAGAATAGAGTTTTTTCGTTTATCAGTGTTGAAGACAAATAAATGATTTTTCAAA